>JARFOC010000651.1:935227-973993 GCA_031763485.1 Osmoderma eremita
GAAATTCCCTATGATTGCCGCCGCTGTTCCGATTATTGCCGAAGCGAAAGCGATAGTCACACAGAGTACCGTTTTGGGCGAGAATCGCCATCGGGTCTCGACATCTATGCTCGCTTTGAAGCAGTAGACGTCGATACAACACAGAGTCCCACTGCAGAGCTGGACTCAGGCTATAATAATGAGTAGCTGGAAGTCAATACCTGGACGGCTCGTAGTGTTTGCCATGTTACAATACTAGAGACCCGAAAAGCCAACAAAGACGCCCACACAATACGATTCCCTATGGCTCTTCAAGGCCTAGCGGGGATTATTATTATTATAAGACATTATAATACATTATAACAATATTTGTTTTTACTGGTTGTGTAGCCTCCTTCATTCATTTGACGTTTATATATCAAACTATATTTGCAAATTAACTGAAAATTCAGTGAATTACCTAATAAATTCTGCGTAAGATTGTGTATTAAACAACTGAGTTACGTTTACCAACTACTACGCCACTCTGTATGCCAAAGCTTTTACAATGCGCAGGATTGAATTCTACACAATTATTGTGGTAAACATTTTTTTTCTAAAATGAAAAATACATGCGCAATCAAAAATCCAATCTTCGGTAGGTATACATACAATAAGTTGAATTGAACTGCCAACACCTCCGTAAGTTAATAACATTTCGCAAGTCCTTTATGTTATTGAGGAAGAGCGTTGCGAAGAGAACTTAAAAGTCCATAATAAATAATACTCTATCCGTCTGCGCTGATAATTGGTTAAGATAAATTAAACGTTCTAGTATATTACCAACCGATACGGCAATTTATATTGTCTTCGCGATTTTTATTATTATTTCCTGAAAACGACGGCATCGACACGATACACATATACGTATAATACATTGACACAGTTGTGTGGGTGGACATCGGAAACGCTGCCCATATTTTGTAATTGTAATCAAGATTACGACTGTAAATTATAAATATGCATACGTGCGGTATATAGATGAAGAATAATAGCGCTCTTTGTCTCGTAGCCCTTTAATTATTTCCACCTCTTCTGGTTGTTTTGTCCTTCTTCTGTGGAAGAGGGGACAAAAAATAACGACTCGCAAAAAAAAAGAAGTATGTGTACCTCTACGCGCAAATAATAAAAGTGACACGGCCGAGAAGAGAACCGTTTATTATATGCAAATGGCGTTGAAGTTTATGAAGTTGTTTCAAATTAGTGCAATATTAGTTTATGCAAATTGTGCCATAGTGGTGGTACAGTAAATATCGCAGCGTAAATTAGCATTGACAGTTATTGATCATTTTTGTCCACGGCAATTGTACGTTGTTTTAGTTAACATGCTTATGTCGCCCAGTCTGTGCTGATTTATGTATTTGCAAACTGATTTCCTTTTTAATAGCTGTGTATTCTGCCTGTATTAGTACGAGGAATTAAATTGATGCATAGAAACAACATCCTTTTAAGAACCTAATGAAAATAATCCTTTGACCCGTGCATTAGTTAATAGTATTCAATTTTCACCTCAATTTATAATGAATAAATGCACACAATGATTGTTCATTATTAATCAACTATTGGCAGAACAGAAAACATTTATGACTTTTCTTGCAGCAATATTGATATTTGCTTGAATACTAGCAATAAGTTTTCCCAAAAGAAAATAAGAAGTCTTATGCATAGGAACGATATTCTAACCTTTCTCGTCCATTAAACGAAACTTTAAGAAAGACAAAGGCTCTCACGCACATTGTAAGCCAGGAGCCTTTAAGAGCAACCACTATACTTTTAGATAATAAAATCTTTACAAAAATTGTGCACTATTTGTATATTTATTGTATTATTATTATATTTTTTGTAATTATTTTTAGATGTTATCTTGGCTGTAACAATTGTTTGCATAACACAGATATGATAAACGTATTAATCAAAAATTCTTGATATAATGGTTCGTCTTATTTATTTAATTTAGAAACTTGTTCTTCTATAGATGTGCCACGAAATTTTTCTTTGGAAAATGTGCCACAAGCGCAAGAAGATTGAGAAACACTGGTATAAAGTAATAGGAGACAATGGCTTGAAATAGTAGAACTAACACAAAAAAACCATACCATCATAATGAGTAGTAACTGTAAATACTTCGGTATTTCAGAAATTAAGTTGCCATCCTTGGTAAAAACTACAAAACAGAAAAGTGTTAGTTGTAGTACCTCTAGCTAATACAAACCGTTGCAAGTTATGTTTTTCACCAGATCATCAGATTTTAAGTACTATATATCTACATTAGACAAATTATAACTAGGTATATAATACGTCGAATTAAGAAACCCAAAAATATAGTCTTATGAAAAAGGGTACTTTGGAATTTACGTGGTGGTACCCAAAAGTTTCCAAAATGTAGCAATAAAAAAATTCTGGAATACCAGGATATCATTTGCTTCCGTCACCTTAAAAGTAGTCCCATTGGGAGCGCAAACACACATTCCAGTGCCTCTGCCATGAAACGAATGCTTGTTCTATTAATATGTTAAGCACCGTCTGTAATGCCGCTTTAATTCATATACGAGGTGTGTAAATTAAGTAATGAGACTGACAACGTAGCGTTGTGAACGTTTGTGAACGATTCCCTGGCTATCAAAGAAACAAATCAGCATGCGCTTGATCTTTAATTTGCTCGATCTTGCTTTCTTGGGGTTTGGAGAGCCTGAAGTGTGCTATTCCGTGGTCTGGCGTTTTGCTTCCGGGTTATACTCGAACACCCAACTCTCATCACCAGTAATGACACGTTCCAAAAAATGTTCATTATATTCATTCGATTTCAAAAAGTCAAGGCAGTTTTCTCTCCTGATGACCTTTTGTTCCTGCGAAAGGGTTTTTGGAATCATTTTCGAGCAAATTTTTCTCATTCCCAATTCATTGATCAAAACTTGATATGGTGGTGCGAGACAAATTCAACTGTTCCCCGATCATTCTGACCGTCAACCGACGATCTGAACGCACAAGATGGCGGATTTTGTCGGCATTACCATCGGTTATTGCAGTTGAAGGCCTTCCGTTGCGTGGCTCATCCCCATCGACTCCCTTCCTTCTGAAAATGCCTTAAGCCACCGAAAAACCTGGGCTTTTGACAAGACACTGTCTCCGTAGGCCTGCTGAAGTTTAGCAAAAGTATCCATTGCACTTTGCCCAAGTCTGAAGCAAAACTTGATAGCACACGGTTGCTCGAAATTAATGTCTTTCATTTGTAGAACGCACTACGAAAACCGGGTTCACGGAAGAAACGACAACGGACAATCAAATGACTTGATCGAGTTTAAACTTGCACTGAACGAGTATTACAATGTCCGCATGTCGTCCCTCCATGTCCCGTGTTGCCGTATCAAACGCTACGTTGTCATTCTCATTACTTAATTTGCAGACCTCGTGTAGTGTCAAACTGGAGTCATTATTCAATGCGTTATAAACTACCACGGTGGAGAACCCAGTCGTTCCTGGGCCACTTCTTCGAACATTCTCATCCCTTATTATCTCTTAGCCGTGTTAGGGCGTAACGATAGAATTATGTATTATTAGTTGGTCTTGGAAGTACAAACTCTTTGGGGATAATCCCCAACGCTATCGAAGAATAGGTCAGTAAGCACTTGGGTTGCATTTGATTTGATGTGCTTTCTTTTATTTAATATCTGCTATATCTGTTTTATTTCTTTGGATGGCTGGAAATTATTGAAACAAATTATATGTAGGTATTTATTTATTGGGTTGATTTTATTGATAATTTTTACTCACAGACGCCAAGTAATTGAATGAGTAGGTCCTTGCGGACGTATTGATTCAATAACAATACAGTTTACTTTTTCTTATGTATGTACCTACACCTATGTGTATAAAGGTGAATACAGGCGTATTCACAAGGAAAACACTTTTTCACAACAATAAAATAAATGGGTACCTCTAATTAATTCACTCTCTTGGGAAATATAATCTATCTGTCACGTTAATCTACTCATTCCAGACAGAATATAAATACCTAATTGCAACATATATAGATAATTAATTACGGCATAATAACGTAGCCTTCTCTCGTAAGCTTTTTTGTGTGCACTTCGACGCAGTTACACAATAGGTAAACTATAAATAACGCGAGACTAAATAGTTATGATAAATACCAGCCTCAACGGAGTACAGTTAAAATTAATAACACTAGCGTTCGCAATAATAAATCATGTTCGCATTTATATGAAATACCGCAAATCCGCATGGATAGATATTATAGATATATTACAAGTCGCGAATAAGTTAAGAAAACCTTGCAATATAAATATCATCGGGTAATAATGACCACTGAAAAAAGGTTGTGCGCTACATACATGTATGTGCAATCTATCCTCTATATCACACCAGCAGCATTAGATGACCTTGAATGTTGAATTATTTTATAACAACGTGTGCTTACTTAGTCGTATATTTTTGTCGCAATGGGAAAAATTAAATTAAATAAAATAGATGTATCTATCTATTTTAGATATTTATTAACGACGTAGACGAATTCCACAAAAAAAACAACGAATTAACGACATGAAAACATTATAACCAAAAACTAACTGGGATTTCAATGATGAGTGAGACAAGAAACCTGAATACCACAGAAACAAAGGTTTATAAAAAAATTAACTGAAGCTTATTCAAACTTTAAATTTGCATTCGCTGATAATTTAGTAGATACGCTTTTTCACTTTTTCATTCCATTCACTTCATTTGAGACTATGTAACAAAATGCACGAAGTTGTGATTCTAAACAAATCGTCTGAGGTAGGTATTAAAATGTTGCCGTCGTTAATTTCCAGTTCCCATATGCGAAAGTTTTCCGGAATGCTAGGCGTTCTCTTCTATTGTTTATAAATGAGACAGATAAAATTGAAATCGTGACGCATTTATCTGTGCGGTCTTGAATGTGTCTACTATGGAAATTATAATCACTAATGATGCAATCTTAATGTCTGTAACACGAACGGCATCGTGGATTCAGGATAATAATTTTCTCCATTTACTGATTCTGATGTATGATTGTCATTTTTTTCGTTTCAAGGGTCTTCCAATATTACCTTATAATATTTGGCATTATAATATAGGTAATTATGCGAGGTATTGGTGAACTTTAGTGCTAGTGGTAAACACGTACGCACAATTATTCCGATGAATTTACTAAAAATCAATTCTATATTAGAATCCCTGAAAGAATTGCAAGGACAGTGTGGGCTAGTATCACTAATACATAGTATCGGCAAATGCACACTCTACAAATTGATTTCCCTATTAAAATTCGGAACATATCTTTCGAGAGCCGACGTGGTCTCGAAACATACGTTCCGAATTTTATTACATCAATTTGTGATGTGTGAATTTCCCAATAGATACTGTGTATTAGTGATAAATATAAATAAATATAAATATAAATCTAATATTAGGCTATATTAGAAATATACACAATGAGAAAAAGGGTTCATTGAAACAAAAAATGTTTCGTTCAACAATTTTCGTTTGTACTGCTCGGCAGTCTGCCTATATTCTTAATTCAAATATATAAAATAGTTAAACTTGCTCGTTTAAGACGCCACCCATTTAGGTATGTTCAAATAATAAAAATGTTTGATATTTTGAGAGCACGCAGAAAGAATGAATGTATAGATACAGGAAGAATACGAAAAATTAGGGTTTACGTTGAATGCCAGTAAAGCCGAATAATTTTCCATTGGCGGACCCTTACATCACATTCAGCTGGAGAATGAAAACATAATATTTAGATGTGAAGGATACAACTATCGAGAGGTATTAGTTTAAAAAATGAGAAAATCGGAAAGAAAATACAAACAGAATTAAACAGCGAAACAGTGAAACGGCCGAATGGGATCTGCACGCACAAAAAAAAAGAGAATCAAATTGGTTTGCAATTAGCCAAGAAAATCAGGCAAAGATTTTTTATAAATGAATGCAAACTTATTTGCTAATATACAGCTTGGAATGTTTTGATCTAGCAATAGGAATTCTTGTACAACTTGAGACACACGCTAGTTATAGTAGATTCGGTACAGAAACAAGAATTATGGGAGCTGCTGTACTTCACATAACACGCACGTGCGTCGGGGAGACCAGGAGGTTGCATGTACTCATTTAGTTCAGTTTTGGCTGATCGTGGGGTGGTCAATCGCTTCTAGTCTGGCATACCGCACATACTCTTACACCAGATAGTCGCTGACGAGAATATACTGAAATTGGTTGCGATTATACTCACCTTAAGCTGTGAAAGGGTTAATAATGGACTACTATAGTGTTAAAGATAAAGTTCCAATAATAAAACTATACTATGCTAGCATTCTGGCAAAAGCTACTCGTGATTTATTTGCAGTTAAATTTCCAAATTGGTCTATTTCAAGCACGGCAACAATACAAAATACCGTTCGAGCATTAGAGAGGGTTAATTCAAAAAATAAAATTATTACACCTTATATTATACTCTATACACGAAGATTGAGGCCAGTCTCAGAAAGAATTTTGGTGATACAATTAGAAATTGGCAAATCGATGAAAACAGCAAAATTAATTGAAAATAAAAGAACAAAAGTCGTCGCAAGGGTCTGGAGAAGCAATGGAAAGAGATAGTAATAGAAATCAGATGCTGTTTTATGGAATACTAAAAAAAGATAAGAAAAGACAATCAGAATAGAATTAAATCAAAAGAAGGAAAAATAGTAGATGATGAAAAAATCCATGATACGTTGGAAAGAATGTTTTGAAGAGTTACTCAGTTCAGAACCAAGAATCCGGCAATTACAATAGAGGAGGCAAATGGG
Source organism: Osmoderma eremita (assembly GCA_031763485.1). NCBI lineage: Eukaryota > Metazoa > Arthropoda > Insecta > Coleoptera > Scarabaeidae > Osmoderma > Osmoderma eremita. The sequence continues at coordinate 942,079 of JARFOC010000651.1, forward strand.
GCATACATAGAAAACAGCGACACTACAGAAAAAGATGAACATAGAAGGAATAGTAGAAGTAAAAAATGTATTACATAGAGGCAAGGTAGCAGGAAAAGATGAGATAACATCAGAGATGTTGAAAAACATGGGCGAAGATGGGATAGAAATTATAAAAACACTTTTCAACAAGATATAGAATGAACAAAGAATACCTCAGGATTGGGAAGTGGTAATATTATTACCGTTGTACAAAAAAGGGTGACAACAAAGAGTGCACGAATTACAAAGGAATTGTTCTCGTGAGTACCATGCTAATGGTATATGAAAGAATCTTTAGAAATGGCTAAAAATAAAAACGGCAATACAGCTTGGAGAGTAAAAAAGTGGTTCTAGGAAAGGTAGAGGGGGGTTAGGGGTGCAGTATATTGCAGTATATAATATTGAAAAGAACATAAATAATACAACTATATATGTGGTTTTTGATATTCCACACAATCTGATATGGAATAGCCTTAGAAAAAGAAGAGTACGGAAATTATTCGAGAGTGAGGGATGTGCAGCTGGAAGAATTTTTGAGTAGGGAAGGATTACAACAGGGTTGAAATAGGTTATAGAAATATGCAGATAGTGGAGCTAGCAGAAAACTCCTTCGCTACGACTTGGTAATATATGTAGTGGAAAATTATCTATAAACAAATTTTAATAGTTGGGAAACAGCCTTAATTAATAAAGGGAAATATGAAAATTAATGTCGATAAAACTAAAGTCATGTCAATAGGGAAAAGTCTTGGAAAAATAACAATTAAATTAGATGGAAAAGTCACAGAACAAATAGAAACATTCAAATATTTAGGAACAAATATACATAAAGACGAAAGAAATAGAAATTAACAGAAAATTGAAAACGCGATAAAAATTATATTAGGCCTTTGTAAGAAAGAAGGCTATTCTACCAAAACGTTCTGTTTCGGTTGCAAAATTGTTAACGATTTAAGCCACGTAAAATTAAGTGGTTCTGGGTTTAGTGGCTGGAGCTAGTTAAATCTTTTCAAAAAGAAGTGAAATGCATTTCCGGAATCTACACCGTTGGTCCAGCATTAGCCTTTCGTGGTTCCAGTCAGAAACTATTTGAAAGAAATAATGGAAGAAATAATTTTTAAAGCGTATAGAAATGATCACGAGATTTGACCCTATCATGTCTGTACACATTAATGGAACTCAAAACCCAGAAAAATATGCCCCATTACCTTCAATATAAAATTTAAAATGTAGCAATTAAGTTAAGATAATATAAAATAAACTATGTATTTTAAATAACATCAAACAGGCAAAATATTTCTCTATTTTACATTATTGGACGTCTAATGCAATCCATAAAGAACAAATATCAGATTGTATGAGATACCTGAATGTAGAAATGAAGAAAGGCTTTTAGAATTTTGTCCTGCAACAGATACTTTTGAAGGTCTAACAACATTTTTATTAAAGATTTTGGAAGAAAATGAAAAATCAACAATTTTCCCAGCAATTTGCAACATGAGAGCTAAATACAACGGTGTACCAAAAGGAATTTTGGGTATTAATTCTAGACCATTTTTGTACCCTGTTGTAATCAAAGTTTGAATCTCCTCCTAAACGATGCTGTGCACAGAAATTTATTCAGTACAAAAAAATTTTTGACTGTTGGAGAACTTAAAATTTTTTTTTTCGCTTCAACTAATCGTTTCTGTTTTAAAAAGCCACGTTTCAAATTTATCATCGAAACCTTTGTCAAATAGAAGGTGGTCGAACCGTATAGATGCAATAACCATATTGAAATTTCAATTCTGTAAAGAAATAGCATTTTCGTTACATATTGGTACACGTGTCAAAAGCCAAGAAACACCAAAAATCATTTTTTTCAGGAAAGCGAAGACCAGCCTGTACGAACAAAGAGATGAACTTTGAAGTAAATTGTTTTTTTTTTTGGAATGTTGTGCTATCGTCTTTCAGTGAAACGTTTGGTTTGTTATTTTCTCATTCAGCAGTTTTTGAATGTTTGTGGAATATTTCTGAGTTCAATAAATAAATTGAACAATAGCCGTTCAATTTATGTAAAAAAAACTGGAAGACGTATTAACTAGTAAAAGTGAACGCGACAGAAATGGTATGGAACTACAGTTTTTGGAAAGTCTTGGAGATAATGTAGCATCGCCGATCGAAATTCTAAGCCATATCATAGTCAACAATTTAACTGTCTCCTTTCCTAACATTTATATTTCATTACGCATTTTATTAACAAATTCAGTGTCACAAGGTACACCAGAAACATCTTTTTCAAGACTGAAGATAAACAAAAATTAGTCTACGAAGGACCCAGAGAAATTGACAAGTCTTCCAACCATTTCTATTACTCTCAATAGAAATAATTAGAGAATTTGTCAATATTTTACAAAAATTAGATATAGATTTACTTCTAAATCAATTTGCTAAAAGCGAAGCCCGAAAATTTCAATTTCTTTAGCTTAATTCTTACCGAATGCTGAAATTATTTGGTCAGAACCGTTTCATGCTGTGTGCATTGTTAAAGTGCTCAAACATAGTTTATGTTCAAATAGATTCAATGTGTTAATGTTACTTACTGGTAATATTTAAATAAAGTAAAATATTATTTTTCTGCATAACATATCTTTTTAGCTATATATTTGTGAAATATTTAATATAACTTAATTGTGTCTCTATGGATGAAAGGGTTTAGCATTATATTGGGCACTAGGTGTGGTTGGTATAGTCCTGTTCCAACACGCAGTTTGCCAACGGTTCGTGATGACGTGGACCAATCGGGCAACAAATTGGTGTCCTTGAAAACTGAAATATGTTTTCTGATAGGTTCATGTAACCAGGAACCGCCAGCAAACTGCTTACCTATTGGAATAAAGCTTATATTTCGTTTGCAGTGTTATTTTCAAAAAAATTCATTTCAACCATAAACCATTTTCCTCTAATATCCCCACTGCATGAAGGCGTTCATTAAATATGTGTAGGACGGCGCCGGTTGGAATTGGCGCGGGGCTAATTATAAGTAAAAGAGTCAATAATTACATATACATGTTTGTATTTTATTCATATTCATAAACTATTAAGGAAGGAACCGAAACCAGGTTTTTATGAATAATTAAAGAAAGGAGTAAAAAAATGATTCAATATCCCAAAATATCAAGTCTCTCTCTTGTATGAGGCGATCTGTAAACAAATAAACACGGAAACAAACAAGAATTTTAGGCTTTCGTCTACCATTTCACATGTTGCTTTTCTTTCATTCTAAAATGGTCTTATATAGGAAGTATTCAACAGTCGATTTCAAAATAACTGAAGGTCGGACTATTAATAAAACATCTTCATTCAAAATAAATAAATTTATGTATAAGCCAAGATATTAATTTCATCATTCTCTGTCCAAGCTTTAAAATGCCAAACGCCTTTAATAACCCGCTCTTCGCGTCTAGCGCTGACATTAAAATTCCTTAGTCTCAACAAAAATGTGAGAATAATTATTCATTCCCAGATATCTATTTTTATATTTGCTAAATTTACCACACTGCTACTTATTAATAGCACTCTATAAATAACGTTTTTGTCAGACATTCTAATGGTCATTTTTTCAATGTTGACATTTGATGGCTGGATATAAAAGGGAATTTTATTTCCAAAGGCAAAATACGAAAAATATTCTTACTTTCGAATTCCTGGTTACATATAATTGTTAGTAGTCACTGGTGGTGGTAAAAGGTTTTTTGTTACTGAATATATGAGAGATGTAACCTTGTAAACACTTTATTGTGTTTTTTTGTCTTTGCTAGGAGATAATGGCTAGATAAAATGCATTATACTACAACATTAACGCCTACGATATGTAGAAAAAGCTGTTCCGGACACTTACTTCGCAATAGCTTCCATAAACATGCTGAAAATATGCATCGGCTTTAATAAAGATGTTAGAAAACATTTCTAGGTCTTGTAATTTAACGTTAATTAGAATGTTAATTCCAATGATTATTTGTGGAGAGTAGCTCATAGACAGCTGGTAACCGGTTAATTTTCTAACCGCTGGGTGGAGGATATTGCTAATTATAAGGCTACTAGGTGCAATTAAAATAGGAACGAGTGTATACAAATATACAGTATAAGTAGGCAGTAATTTAGAATTTAAACAGCGGTACTCTGTATTGCTAGCACCAGCTTCTTGATCATGAATTGTGTGTATTATTGTAAACAGCAGAATTTATCTCCGCAAGAAATTTTCTCGCACGGTTACCTCATACTTACAAAGGTCATTAAAATACTGGAACGATGATCAAGAATAAATAATTATTTACCTTAAATTGGATCAAAACCGCAATTATTATACAATTATATTAAACGTAAGTAGGTTCACTGCAGTATTTTACCCATGTATGGCTTCGCTGAGCTTGTGCAAAAGAAATGCATTAATATAATTAAATAAATCATGGGTATAAGCAATTAACTTTCATTAATGGTGTATGAAACAATATATAAGTAGTAATTAACCTTCACTGTAACTAATAAAGTAAGTAATTAAGTGATTGCTAACAGTAGTAAGACATAACATACATGTATTCCTTGTAATATAATGCAGAACTAGTATGTTTAGCTACAACATAACATATTTGTAAATTCTGTGATTCTAAAGAATGCTATGTCGTGGTTCGTTATATACCATTATATCCTATTTGTTTAATTATGGAAACTTTATTTGAGTATCACGCACCGGCTGTGTGTGTTTGCATGTAATTACCAGTTTAGTGTGTCAATATATTTTCAGAAATAAATATGTGTTAGGAAACAGGCAAATAAATTAAAAAGGAAGCATTAGAACTAGCTGTATATATATTTATGTTTTCTTATTTATTTATTATATACATATATTTATAAGTCATGACGGGAGATTGTTGACGGTGGGTGATTAATTGAGTTGTTGTTTTTTGGGCTATTTCCATCGTTTGTTGGATTTTGTTGACTCGACGTTTCGGCAGTTCGTCTATTGACGAGGGGTGTTTCTTGCCAAATTCATCCTTGCAACTTCTCTGGCAAATATATCCGACAGCTAATTTCTGACAACTCACAGACAACTGACAGACGTATAGAGATCCGTCAGTTATCTGTGAGTTGTCAAAAATTAGTTCTCGAATATATTTGCCAGAGAAGTTGCAAGAATAAATTTTGGAAGAACAGCCCTTATCAGGGTTACCCTGATTAAGGAACTAGACGAACTGCCGAAACGTCGGATCAACAAAATCCAACAAACGATGGAAATAGCCCAAAGAACACAACTCAATCATATATTTCATCACTAATGAATGGACAAAAGCTATAGTTTCTTCAATAGAAGCATTTGAACGCATATGAGAGTTTACAAACTTCTATGATTAAATATTTAATATACGAAAAACATTGTATGTAATGTTAATATACTTCCAAATTTGGTAGGTACTTATTTACAAAGAGTAAACTCTTAGCCAGGTGCATGCTGTTTATTATGCAATGTGTAGGGTCGAGGTGTCCTGTCAAATGAACTCGAGGTTTGAATACCGAAATTTGGACGCACAGGGAAATAGGACGTAGGACATTTGGACGCATCAATGAATAATGAATCATTTACACAACTACAGTTTTTATTGCATCGTATTCCCATAAAGCATGTACTCATTCTGAAAATGAAATAAATGGCTATGGGATAACAATCATTTACACAATACTTAAGGCGGTATTGCAACTACATGTACATACGTGTTAATCAAATATAGAATTACAATACTATTAATAATATTACGTGTGGACCAATTGGAATAATTATATAAATACTTGCAAGGCAAAACAAAATTAACAAAAGCTTATCTTGCAACTAAACATCTACCTATCTAAAATTAGATTACATTACATTATAATAGTCTAATTGAGAATTATGAAACTAATCATTAACCTGTTGCGTATTGGGATATTAACGAATCCAAAAATCCCTAACCTTAAAGAAAATATAATTTAGTTATTTCGTTCCATTATTTTTTCCTACATTTTCATACATTACATATTATTGTAACATTATAATAATTATTGTATAAATAGACTTTATTTGGTACTCATTCATTTCATTTCATTTGTTAAAATACAAACACATGGGTAATCGGAATTCAGTGCTATACAAGGTGCTCATGTGTAAATGATTCATGATTTATGTGTCCAAATGTCCTGCCTCCTATTTTTGTACGCGTCTAATTTTCTAATCACTTGTGCTGTGTCGGTAGATTCAGGCTACAATACCTGGTATTCGTATAAATCTTTATAGCTGTTCTGGTGACAACATTTACAATAACAAGATTTTGTAAAATAACAACACATATGTTTCTTCAATAGACGTAATACACTAATGTCATAATCATTGCACGTACATATAATGCATGAATGTAATACTATTAGAACATTTCGCAAATCTGCCATTTACAGATTTCGCACTGTATGCGAGAAAATATAATAAATAGTTGTCTAGGATTATTGCTGCGAAAATTATAACAGGCACGACCCTCATATCTGGGGTTTGAAAGCCTAACCGTCTTATTTTTTAAAGTCAATTCGTGTATCTTATCTCTGGGTCGTTTATTATTATTTGTTTCTTAGGAACCAGTTTTTGGGAAAGAGGGGAGGGTGGTAGCACAAAGGCCCCACTACAGGTGACCCAGTTGAGATCGCATTGAAAGAAAACATTAGGTGTTATTAGTAAAAGTGATATAAACATAATTTTGTACCAAACGTTTGGCAGCGAGTAACTGACAGCTTAAATGCTCATTCTCTTTGTGCCATACGATTCTAGAGCCAAAATATGAAATGTGAAATATTAAACGAAATATGAAATGTCAGATCAAAGTTTGAGCCTCAGTGGGACTTTAGATTCTTAGATTTAAATTCAATCCATTGGAGATCGCTAGTTTGTACGGATGCACATTAATAGAAGAATTAATTAATTTATATTTTATATAATAATTGCCTTTATATTCAGTTAAATTTTGTAAAACAACTACTATAGCTTTTATCTGGTTTCATTACACAATTTTCTAGTTGGATTATTTCGTATATAAACACTAAAGATATTTTACCTTTGTTTTAGGAGTTTACACATAGTTCTAGAGCATATTGAAAGAAACCCTCCTTTATTTACACTCTCCACAAATTAAAAGCAACCATTGTCCTAAATACTTGCGGTTAATATCTGTTTCTAAAGTTGAAAATGGCTACCATCATCCAATTTTGTAAAACATTGGGTTAGATATAACCTAAATCAGTACGTACACAAGCCAATAACATTTAACTTAAACCAATGAATACTAAATAGTCAAATTCTTAAACATCAAGGCCTATAACTCAATTTGCCCAAACGCAAAGGAATAAATGGAGACGTGACTCAAGGTATCTTTAGTATTATCCCACAACCAAAGAAGATATTCAATGGAATATTTGGGCTTTATTAGAATTCGTCCGACAAAAGCATTTTTTATCAATATCACTGCTCACATTTTTATTTATAAAGAAAATATTTTTTGGATGCTATTTTCTAGCCTTAAGTATGTATAATCAGTTGTATAATGTGATAATAAATTCCATATTTTACCGCTCTCTTACTCTTTTGGAAATCGGCATTTTGGTGGATATAACGTGAATTTGATCTAATTATCGCGTAAAATGTAGTTGCAGTTAGACGATATACCGACTGCAACTACATATTACGTGTTAGTTACACCTATCACCCAATAAATTGTCTGAAATTTGTGCAAATAATTTTAGGCTTCTTTGGCTTAAGAATTAATTTCAGTAGGTTACATTAACTTTTAAAATATGCTGAAAAACACCTAAATCATTTTTAACACGATTAAAACATAGAAACAACGAATCACATGGTTAGCGGCAGAAAGTATAAGTTATTTTTAACTGTGAAGTAATAATATATCATAATACGAGAATGATCATATGGAGCATTTTCTTCCTTAACTTATAAGTAGTTTATTGCACTTGCGATAATCTTGTATGGTCAATAATGAATATTTAAAACTAAATGTAAGTATTTCAAATTCAAATAGAAATAATGTCGTCATGTTTCATTATACCTCTAACGTAAACGTATAAAAAAACAACTTAACACTTTTTAGAATACATTGAAAACAAGCTCTCTTTCTGCAATCTTATTGACAAATTATACCCTACACCATGTTAAGACTAGACGTAGTATGATATATCTCCCGTGACTTACGGCTTGGTTTAAATTTATACACTTCTAAAACGATAAGCCTTCCTCTCATTAAACCCTTGTCTTTATCCTGGGGATTCATTAAGAGCCGTCGTATTGCATAATTAGCCGCATAACATAAGCAAAGGCGCCAACTATTAATAGTATATGTCAGATTTATTAATTGCCACATTGTTTCCTGTCATTTATTGCGAGAAATATTGCCTCCTCCTTTCCAAAGGAACATGGAGATGAATGAAATAAATAGGATGTGATGGCGCAAATGCATAACACCACTGCCTTATTTATTTATGTGCATGGAAACCCATTTAAATTCTTTAGCAAAATGCATCACTGAGAATTTAAAATTATGGTTCAATGCAAGCGGAAACATAAGTAACGATAGGATGGACAAAGACATCTCGAATCGGCAATTTGATACGCTCCAGAGATACTGGTCAAACAACTACTGGAGATGAAGATTGTTAAATTACTTAATATAGCATTTGGCATCTCTCCTAAAAGTGGATAATACTTGACCAATGAGATTAATTAAAACAAACAAATCATAACAACCAGCAGTACAATTATTGAACTATTTGATCGTATTAAATTACCCCCAAATTCAAATGAAAATCACTTGTTGACAAAAACTCGTTAGTAGCACGATTATGACGTTAGTGTTATGTAAGTAACTTCCCCCAACGTTAGTCATCATAATCATATCGATGTTTCTTAATATCGGGTGTGTAAAGCAAGTTTGAATTTTGATTTGATTGATTTGTAAGATTCTCAAAACAGATGTGAAATCGGTGCGATACAATAATAGATCCAATGTATTTAAACCAGACATTATTTAGGAACAATTTTTCATGAATGTATATGCAATATTCTCAGGAATATTTACATGTGATACAAAATATACTGTAGTATATGTATGTAAAGGAAAATTATAAATAAATGATTGAGAAAGCAAGAAAATTATTGCAACAATCCATTAATATACAAACCTTTACATTGTTTTCAGGTCGAATAAATCAAACGTCAATGATGTAAGCAATGGTTATTGGATATTGTTCTGTAACAATTTGAGTGGAAACGTTTTAAGCAACATATATACCAATTAAGAAAGTGTAATCAGAATACGTATGTATATAATTAGAGCAAATATTAATACAGAACAATGCCTAGCAAATAAGATTTCAAGGACAAATGTGGCGCCACGAGTACTAAGTTCATAGCGACATTGCTATATCAATAGGATTCCAAACATTTCTACAGAATGTTCTCACATTACATATGCGTAACGGAGTAAATTGCTTCTTAGTAAACTATCATAATAAGTTAGTGTATTAATCATCTGATGAGGAAAGAAAACTGCTATCATATATGGAAGTATGTAGAAAAGAGAAAATAATCATGTTGTAACGCAATCAAATATGGGCCGCTTTGCATACATTGGAAAACATATTTAGTCGAAAATAAAACTTATTGAAAAAATTTTACAGGGTACTTTAAGATAGATTTAATATATTCTAGAGACGTCTAGTATCAATAAAAATACACCAGTCTTAATGGCCATATGTAAGTAAAATTAACTGCTTCAGACACAGAGTTGTTCTCACTTTTGCTTCATCGTATTAATTGTGTCAGTAGAGATAGTGTAATTTATTGTTATCAAGTTTCTGGATACTCTCGCAAAATAATTATTTATTTTTCGTTGATTAAAAAACGAATGTTAATCGAAACTTCTTAAAAGTTGCAGCTGTGAATTCGGGAGATTGATTGTTCAGAATTGTTTTTTCCTGCAGTTTTAAAACGTTATTTTTCAAATGGAACAGTGTGTTTGTCCCTCGGAGCATCAAAAAACGCAGTGTTCTTGCGAATTGTACGTTCACTGTATCTGTTCCTTTTCTTTTTGTGTACTAACTCTTATAACTTTTAGCGTTCCATGGACCTGCTCAATGAATAAAAAATAAGGTAAGCAAAATAAGAAAGGGATTAAATGTAAGGACCGAACATTGGAACACTACATGCATAAGAATATTTGTGGGAGGGTAGTGACAAAGGACGAAAAAATAGACGCAAAAATAACAAACCCAGCCAACAAACGAAATTCTTACTCTGTGAATAAAACTGGATAATACTGGATCACAAAGGTATTGACAGGAAAAATGACTAAAAACCACATTTTAAAAGTAGTAACCAGTAACAGGAATATAATAACCGAGGACCGATTTTGAGAAAAATAAAAGAGAACCAATTGAAGTGATATGGACACATAGCAAGAATGAAGACAGAGTTACAAGAAAAATATTTGAAGCAAGAAGCACAAGCAAAAATCGAAGAGGGAGGCCAAGAAAGAAATGGATAAACCAAATTAGGGAAATAGAGGCAAGAATTAGAATGTAACTACAATTTATGTTCCGTTTAAGATAAGTGGTGTTTCACGGAAAATATATTTGATCAAAGGAAATACATTTGCTTCAACGCAGTAAGTTATTTTCTTGGCAGTTTATTCATATGAAAACAAAAATTGCTTATTTCAAATATATATTGTAATACTAAATAAGAACAAGCCTTACCTTGTGCCTAGTAAGCAAACAACAAGCAAAGCGGCCTTTGAAATGCTTCTGAGTTGTAAGCTATATTTGCTAAATTCAAGTATTTGAATCTCTTCTATTTAAAATTTAAAAAAAAATGCCAATCTGGTGTTGCTGGTTATTTTATATTTGTTTGAGGTATCCCAGATATTCTTGGTTAATAAAACAATTTTTTTAAACAAGAAAATAATTTCTTAATTTAACATTTATAACTACACGAGGCGATATGAAAAACAGAACAAGAGAAGTATTCTCGAGTATGAATTAAGAAATGTCAGGAAATGTAAGACAATCCCATTTCTTGAAATTTCTTATTGCTTCTCTTATTCCGAATTTTCCCGAGAATGTGTTCAATTTTTCTTGTAACGGTGTTCAATTAGTATTAAAATTTATGTACGATCAGTAATAACAAACAACATGCCGTACGCGTACCTAATATAAAGTTTAGTGATTTTTTTTCTTAAAACTTACGCCACCTCAGAGAAAAAATCATTGGGTAATTACATTTAATTATATCTAGATCTAATACAGCATTTCCAAATTCTTTTTGATAAGATCTAAAATGCGGAAGATAATCGCTAAAGTGATTCGATTTCGTTATGTATGCGTATGTAATTGCTGGTCTGCGAAATCTGTTAAAAGATCAACGATAGCCTAACCTGGCAGAGTAACCTTTTGTTTATGCACGCAGAATATTTAACTAGTGGGTCATTGTCGTACTAAATTATAGGTTCTGTATATCTACCGCAATACTCATGAACAGTTACGTTTTCACGATAACTTAAACTGTATTACTTAGACATTTAAATGAACTTAATATAATACATCAATAAACAAATAATGAATTAGGTAGATTAAAGTGAAAAGACAGTCCCTTCCATAACACTGGTTAACAAGATTTTTGTCCCAAACACAAAAATGCATGATCCTCATATACTTTTGCATGCTGGAATCAATTATGTTTTCAGAATTTCTCCATCACCCTTATGAAAAAAAACCTGAAATTTTGTTGACCAGTGTAATTATTACATATTTCGCTGAACGAAATGGGAATCAACGATGGTATAAACAGGGGAAGCATTTTAGTCTCAGTACGAAATGAGGCGGCACAGAGCGGGCAGAAGTTCCTATAATTGCTTGATTCTCAATTTACATCAAATTACCAATCAAACTACCAGTAAAACGTTCATCATGGCTTTTAAAAGTTATTTTCCACAATGTAAATTCTTTATTCCAGTAGGCTATAATATTATGAAGGAACAACTACCACACATCAGTAAGTTTTACTTGCTTCAAATAGACATTCATTGATTACTTAAATAGTAACGTAAGTCATGTACTTTGTGACTTTTCTATAGTTTTACCGTTCTAAAATTAAAACCTTATAATATTTCTATAAATAAATTAGTACCATATTCAATATTTCATATTTCTACATATATATATATATACTTAAAAGCTTACTACAGTAGAACAAAATGTACATCCATATAAAGGAGTAGTAGTAATGCGATATGTGACCAACGACAAAGTCTAAAACCGACAATATGCGTTACTGATCCCAGAGATAGTCGGCGTCTTGTTTTATGAACGTGAAAAACGTACGTAATCTGATTGTAATATGAATAATGCGTTGTGGAGGTAATACCTAATAGTGTCATTAGCGTTGTAAATAAATAGAACGACAAGAAAAAATACCAGGTTACGCAAGCAGCGCTTATTGTTAATGTTTGTGGTATAGTGTATGTATATGTATGTATGTATTACGTGAGTGTGTTGTACAAAAGCTTAAGTATACAGAATATACGACAGAAGGGACATGGATACGTTTTTGTTCTCCATACATAGTGGCACTAGCACAGAATGAAAACGTAAGCCGCCAGTATGGTAAATTCCGGTGGGTGATACTTGGAAGAACTTAAAAAGCTCGCTTAACCTTACAAATGATTTGCTGTGATATCTGTCATGTCCTTTATAACGTAGTGTGGCAGGGACGCAATCAATATCTTGACTTAATAGTGTTAAATGTCCCAGTAACCGACATTAGAACGTTAAATATTACAGATCGGCTCTTACTCATGTTACGCCTTCTTACAAAATAATTTATCGTCCTGCTTGAGGATTATTTGAGTAGTTTAATCGAACAAAATTCTACAATTACTATGATCAAAGTTTAATAACCAAAAGATATTTTTGTGAGAAAAAGAATTGGTTTAGTCAAACGAAAATTGGTTGCTACAACAAGATTTTACGTTTGCAGGTACTCAACACTCTCTATTGTTAATTCCAACATTTGAAAAATGTTAAAGTTTGCGTTTAGATTAAAGTTTGATGTTAGTTACTTGCTGTAGTTACATAATTCAACTGTCAATACTGTTCTATTCAAACGATAATGTATGTATAATATCGGAACATAAATACATTAACTATCTAATTAAAGATAGTATACAAATACAAATATTTTAGAAAATCTGTTTTAGCAAACAGATGATGAGGAAATCATCATAACATTTGGCAGCTGACGTACTGTCGCTTGGCAGAATGCAGATTAGGATAATGACTTGTCTACTTACTGCACACGGCAACCTAAGGGAACACCTACACAGAATGCTAGTCAATAGAGAGGTGCCTCTGTGTAGATTATGTAACAAAGAAGAGGAAACAGCCTCTTACATTCTTTTTGGATGCTATACATTAAGCCACCGGAGAGATATCCTATCTGGTGCAATAGACGCACTACGGGGCATACCGGAATGGGATTTGACACACAGACGACTAAACCTTGTCAGAGGGTAGTACAATACGCTTCAAGGCCGTAGTGTTAAGGGATATGTAAAACCTGTCTCTGCATTGGGAAACACTCAAATCAAATCAAATATCTTTAATGTATGTACAAGGTGGGCTTCGTTTGAAATTGTTACTAAATATACACCGTTCAATATTTTTTAATGAATTTTGCTTTATTGAAGAGAGTGCATCTTCCGATTGTTTATGGAAAACAATATCATTCAAATGGCTGCCGCGGCTGGCATGGCACTAGCCCATCCTGTTAACCCAATTTCGTAGCACATTGTCAATTGTTTCTGGCTCTATTTTGCGAATAGCTTCATAAATGTTTTGCTTAAGTGCGTCAATTGTTTGTGGATCATTGGAGTAACAACGGTACTTAACATTTCCCCATAAAAAAAGTCCAACGGTGTCAAATCGCAACTGCGCGATGGCCAATTAACGTCTCCAAAATGGCTGATAATACGGTTACTGGACTTAGTGCGCAAAAGATCGATCGTTTGACGGATGGTGTGGCACGTTGTGCCATCCTGCCGGAACCAAAGCCCGTCTAAGTCTAAACCGTTCAATTGCGGCCACAAAAAATCAGTTATCATATCTCTGTAACGCACTCCGTTCACCGTAGCGCTGTCGCCCGCTTCATTTTGAAAGAAGTATGGACCAATGATGCCACCACTCCAAAACCCACACCAATCAGTAACTCTTTGAGAATGCATTGGCTTCTCAACGACTACGTGTGGATTTTCGGAACCCCAAATCCTATAGTTTTGCTTGTTGACATAACCTCCGAGATGAAAATGGGCTTCGTCTAAAGAGATGATTTTGTGACCAAAATCGACGTCATTTTCCAACTCATTTACAGCCCACACAGAGAAGCGATAACGAAGCGGATGGTCATTGTGCTTCAACTCTTGAGTGAGTTGCACCTTGTAAGCAAGTAATCTGAGATCTTCTGCAATATTCTCCTCAGAGAAGTGCGACCGATGTTCAGTTGTTGAGTTCTGTGACAATTTGACATTCTTGGATTTTCATGCACACTTTGGGCAACAGCAGCAATTCGGCAGCAATTTGTATGTACCGGACGAGCACGCGGATAGCATTTGTTATCCACAAGCATGGCAGTTGCATGAACTTTCTTTATGAATTTGCTTTCACCAGCCGCTGAAGGGGCTACGTTTCGACCCAATATTCCTCTCTACTTTCGCACAGTTTCTGCAACACAACACGCACTTTGGAAATAATTTTTCAATATTTCCCAGCTTTGTTCAAGTGTAAAATGATCCATTTCTTCCAGCGGAGGTTTAACACTACATATCTATCAATATCAAGCGCGTCAGTGTTGCAAACTGTCGAAATGACACACACTTCAAAACACACGGTCCACTCGATATTTATCTCTCTTATAAAGAGCATGGTCTAATACAAAACCCTTTTGCTTCAATCAAATTTATTATCGGTTATGCGACTTTTTTGTAGTATTAGCTAGTATTTGTTCCATTAATAGTGACCTCAAGCCCAATGATGCTCTTATGCTGAGGAGGGCATTAAATGAATAATGAAAATGAGGCTATATGTATGAAAGTTTCTGTATTACAAAATACTATTAAAAATCAAAATTCTGAAGATTGCTTGTGCCAATACTCTGGCAAGAAGGTAATGTCACTATGATATTATATGCATATACGATCATGGTGACTATAGTTAAACACTAAATCTGTAAACGGATACCAAGCAACTACTGTGAAAGACAAATAGTTAAATGGCACATATGCGTGTATTTAGTGTTTACAGCTATTCATGTAAGAAAGCTTTACTATGTTTATTTGAGACACCATTTTTTCTCAATTGAGTCATTCAATATTAAACAAAAATGCTAAGAAATCCAAGTTACACCTCATTTAAATTAAGTAAAAGTTGTAAAATTATTTACTAATTGTAAGCACCAATTTAAAAATGTGTATCTTGAAATGAAAGATAGTCCAAACATTACATTAATATGTATGAACATAAAATAACATATGTGACATTGCAACTCATCATTAATCAATCAAACCTTCAAGCAAACGCATTACTACAACATAACACACAATTATTTTCTGGCTCATATACAAGATGCTATAAACACCGTGAAATATCGCATTGTTAACGCCATTCAAGTAAGTGCCTACCTATCTTTACTTTCTCATTAGATGTTCCATACAGCAATCGACTCAACACCGATTACACAACTAGGTATAAATATGCAAACGATTGTGGGTATGTCATAACACGATAAAATATAAGATATGTATTGGAACCCGTTAAATAGCAACCGATATGTGATAAACAATACACACATTGTTATTAACAATACTATGAGATCAATAACAGACAATAAACTCGTTTATCTCTATGCCTTAGTATTACTATTACCACACAAACAGACCTCCCTCTTCTTACAATTAGAATAAGGAGACCGACGTTATTTATTAGGCATAGCCCCGTTTCACCAGGCTAGAAAAAAAAATCATTTCATCGTTGGCAGTAAATAGAGGTATGTGTAAATCCGTATCGGCGCTCGTTTATTGCAGGTTGAAGCGTAAAGCGCAATGCTGATCGCAACGCGGTGTAGGCCGATAGATCGAAGATAAGCATGAAACCTTTCTACGAAATTTCCGCCTGTATCTAGCAATTTGTTATCCACTGAAAATTAGATAAAAGCATCCGGTTATGGTCAAAGTTCATTACGGATTAACTCTTGATTAGGGACCTTGTACTATAACGCGTTTCCAAGGTATATTGTAATTTTTCTTGTCGAGCAATATTGCAACATTTACGTAGGATATAGCCGTTGTTAACCGGTAGTCGAAGAGCAATTTTATTTTCCATAATTAACGGTTAAACTTGTATTTAGTTGTTCAGGTCGATACCTACTAGTAGCTAACTGTATAATTTATCGTGTTTACATCTAATATATGTGAATTTATTAATAATACTCGGCTAAGAGGCATTATATATATCAACCACTGTATTAAGAATATATTAAATGTAATGGAAAAGACAATATTCACTTAACATAATATATGAGTAAGTAATGAAATGCAGTGTAACTTTACTAGTCACTAGCACATCGGAACTCAAGTTCTTGAAAAATAGAAAAATTTAATCCATTAAATAGTTAACACAGTTCTTCAGGTCTTGCAATAAATTTAATCCATATTAAATTAAAGCAAATGCATGTAAATTCCACTTTGTGTCAATTACCAATACCATTTTATAATTCCTGAATTTTACAGTAGGAGTAATTAATAGTGTTATTTCTTTTCATATAGTTAGAGATAGTTGTTTGAGATACTTAGGGAAGGAAAACAACAGCAGACGACTGGCTAATATTCTAAGAGAGCTAAACGCAGATTAATCACCGCTTGGTCACCAGAAAGGGCTCACAGATGTAAAAGGCCACAAGGAACGCTGAACAATTCAATCGTCAAACGTCCTGCTGGCCTCTGAAAACCACAACGATCAAGGACACAAGAAGTGTCCAAGAGTAAATCTGGGTGTTTGTACATACTATCCCGAAGAATAGGACGGAAAACCTAGAAGAACTTTGATCTCCCCGACGATTTATTCGAGGAAAAAACAGGAAGTCAGGAGAAGAAGAAAAAAACTAAAACACCCTCATATCTCGCCTAACCACACTTCTGGAAAGATTGACGATTTCCGCCACTAGGATTAATTTTATTAGACGACTTTTTCGTCTTTTGAAATCTATCAAAATTTTCAAAAATCTTTAGATAATCTATAATCAAAAAAAAAACGAGTACAAAATCCGTTCTGGGTTTTCTTATTTATCTAAATTTATACATTTAAAAGCCAGGTATTTCCAAATACATCAGCTGCTCCTCCCGACGCTATGAAAGATGCTAAACTAAGATGAAACGAAAACAAAAAAACGTATAAATTATGTAGAATTATAACTTTGATTGTTCATTTCATTCTATTGCTCTTTTTATTTTTGGTCTTTCACATGTTCATGTTTCAGCTTTACAAATACATATTTTAATACATTTTCTAAATTTAAAAGTGTACATAATAAATTTGAGCAACTCCTATTTGTAGAATTAGTGTTTAGTATTAATTTTCGGACTGCAAAATATGTTGAACTAATTATGATACGAAAAATTATATTTTTTCATTAAGAAATTGCTACTTGCTTCGACAGAATTATAAACATACTACTGACCATGAGTTCTATTTTACAGGAGTAGCTTTAGTTTACTGCTTGGGAATATGGATATTCCAAATCATTGATGAAGTGTGAAGAGAAAGAGATTTCCCTATCAAGAGATGAGATATTGACGCATTGCGTTACAACTTGTTTAAAACGTTTAATGAAGACCAAGAATAAAATATTACAAAAACTTGACATAAAGTACATGAGAGACTTTCAGATAAACCAACTTCGATTTATTTTCTGAGTTGTGTTGCACTGCGTTATATAAATATATAGTTTAAGCAGCTCTGGTCAGTACTCAAATGAAACAGTATAACGGATTTGAGACTGCAGAACTTATGAGATACGTATATTATACATTATCCGTAGTCCAACCCGGGGTTTATATTTTAAAAGTGTTTACTAAGTGTATGACTTATTATAATTGACAAACAAAATTAGAACAAACATGTGCATAAACATTTTAAATAAAAGTAGAATCGTAAGTTATGATACATAATTACAACTAGGGCAAAAAGGATCATTCTTGACTATGTCGGTCAGTGGGACTAACAATTACATAAATCTTAACACTAAGAACTAGAAATGTGTAGAAGAAGGGGGTGCACTACTTGGCACATATATGCACATTTGTGCCAGAAGAGGTGAGCAATCTACTTCATCATTCAGAAGTTTAACTAAGAATTTGTAACTTTATAAATCTATAGAGGTGCATAGAGGTTGAAGGAAAACGTACACAGAGAAGTCAATCAAAGCCGTTGAAACAACTACCGAAATTGATAATAAAATACTGAAGACTTACGGAGAAGGCGTTATGAGTCGAAAAGAAGTTGGTGTTTGGTGTAAACAGTTCCAAAGTGGACGCACAGCTCTGAACGATGATCCAGAAGGTGTGCGAAAAAAAACCATCAACAACGAAAACGGATGAGTCCAGACATGGCTGCTTCTGATTTTCAATTGTTTGGGCCGTTGAAAGCTCATTTGTCGGGGAAAAAGTTTGAAGACTACGACGAAGTTCAAGAAGACGTACGGCAGTATTTTACAAATTTGGATCCCACCTTTTACGAAGAAGGTTTACAGAAGCTTGTGCCTCGCTGGGATAAGTGCCTTAACATTGGCGGCGATTATCTTGAAAAGTAGCTAACGGTTCACGTTTTTACTTAGTCTATATTTGATTTCTATAAATAAAGTACTCTGTCTGTAATTCACAAATGCACCATAGTAACCGGACATCCCTCGTAGTACCAAGCGAATAAATGTTTGATTAAATCAAGATATAAGAACTATTTTTGAAATACACGTAGCGGATATCGCAAACGAAAAATGTATAAAATGTAGTAGAATGTAGTGTTGCAATAAACATACATACAAATAAATTAAGAATAGAACAAAAGCACTAAAATGACGGCACAACTAAATATAGTTGATTTAATTTGAAAGTATTTTTGTCTTACAAATGCTTATCATATTCACGTAATCTCTACCTAATTTATAATAAATCCTAATAGGCAATCAATTTCTGACATGTTCAATTTATAGTATTTCATTACGTTTAAATCACCTTTGACATTCAAGGAAACGTAGGTTTAAAAACAAAAAGATTTATTACCTCATATTAATTACCGATATGTAACATAGTATTAAACAACTCTGACAGTATAGACAATAAAAATGCCTTGACTGAGTAGCTGACTTGGAATAATGGTACCGGAGCCCAGATGTTCACTGAATGAAATAAGAGACCAGAACTTATTCCATATAACTTATATGTATGTGATCTGGTAACTTTTAACTACTGTAATAATTTAATTGTTCTGATTATTATCTAATGAAGAATTTAGAATCCCATTAATTAATAGGCTCACATTTAAGGTAATCAATTTCATTACTTCATGGAATGACTAGGTCTTATATATGAACATGAGTCATTCCTGATGATCGACAAAAGTTACTATTTTTAAATAGTCTAGTGCTTGGGATCGTCGTAGACGTTATGAAGATGTTAGCTGTCATTAGCGTCATGTAGCATGACGTGTTACTAACGTATATACTACATACATTACATTATTACAGACTTTAATCATAGCGACATTTAATTTACGTTGTTTGTGTTGTTGTATATATGATATATGCTTCTAGGGCAATGGATTATATAATACGCAAAGCATAGTTGTTAAAACAGACAAGTCAACTTATTTTCGAATGGTGTCTTGCTTTAAGTAGCAATTGCATAATACAGTAAAATAAATTAAATAAAGGTCACCGAAATCCCTGAATGTTCTTTTTTTTTGTAAATCCCTTTACTATTATTACTTTAACCGGTCTTGTCCATAACAAAATTATTTTCCTTTGTCCTGGATAACGGCAGAAGAAATCCAAAAATGTAAGCTACGCTAATGATTTGTAAACAGCAGTATATTTTGAAATATAAACATAACAAATTGCATTTTAAAACAAAAAAAAAGAATTACAAAGATATGTTAATATGTGTCAGGTAACCAAATATGTTCGTGGGGTTTTTATATAAAGTAGAGTGCCATGAATATTTTTAAATTCTTAATCGACAGCACTTGTTTGTTATCTGCCATCTATTTTAGTATGAATCCTTCATTTATACATACACATTTTGCGTTTCTTTTGTTTAATTCCTAGTTTTATAATTGAAAATGGCATAGAATAAAACCTTAATTCGAGGTTGTTTACTGTATGAGTGCAAACTTGGTACCAAAGCTGCAGTGGCGCCGCAAAAAATATGTACATACCGCATTCGGAGATGATGCCGTAAATAATCGAACAACACAGTAGTTCAACAAATTTTCGTCGGGAGATCTCGCTTGATCGAAGATCATTAACAACGAGGATATTCAACAGGTTGTGGAGGAAAATTCCAGTACAACTTGCAAGGTTCAATGTGAGTGATGAAACCATTCGTTTGCACCTTCAACAGCTAGGGAAGAGGTGGAAGTTAAGCAAATGGGTCCCACAAGGATTTTCAAATGATAACAAATTAAGTCGTCTTGCCATTTGTTCGGACAACATTTCACGCAACGATAATGAATCAATTCTTGACCTGTTGTTAACATTCGGCGAAAACTCTGTATTGTACTCAAATTCTATGCGTTCGTATCATTGGTTATCGCCTACTGAGTCGATACCTCACACTTCCAAAGCTTCTTTACACCCAAACAATATTTTATTGTGTGCTTGATGGGCAACAAGAGGAATTGTCCTTTATGAGCTTTTGGAAAGGAGTCAAACCATTACCGCTAACTTGTGTTGCGAACAGCTTCAGCAAGTACAAGCGGCACTCATCCAAAAACAGCTTTCTTTGATCAATCTCAATAAAGTGGTATTCTTACAGGATAACGCCAGGCCATAAGACTGAAAAATTTCTGAACTTGTCTGGAAAATCAAAATATTTTTTTATTTCAAAAGAATTCTATAATAAGAACTAGTAGGTGTGTCTACTTACCTGCCAAATTAATTGCAACAATGTTCAGTTCTGGTGCACTTTTCAGCCACTTTCTATTGCAGGAGATTTTATTGAAAGACGACTCAAATATATGAATATATGTATCAAATGCTTTGATACCATACAATAATTTAAGAAAATTCACCGCCAAATAAACATGGTCAAAGACTAGAAGGAATGTGAACGCACGCCTGATTGAGGATTTCTGGTAAAAATAGAGTGCAACTTAATCCAGCTACAATACAATGAAATCAGCGAAGTCGTAATACAATCAAATCGACTAGAAAAAATTGTTAATTGCCCTACTCTACTATACAACCTCAAATTATTGCGCAATGTTTGTTTTAACGATGAGTATTGTGTTAGGTATTTAAATTAAATTAAGTTAAATGGAGTAACCTGTGAGAAGCTAAATAATTAAACTAAATGGATTTTATTTTTTTAGCCACATGACCATTCAATTTAACAGTATAAATGTCGACTATTATAGAATTATCTATTGGTGCTTTGTGGTATAATTTTAATAGTAAGGATTATCTCAAAAGTTGTTCATTATAATTGAATTGTTTTACGGAGTTCATTTGCATTTCAGGTAAATTATCACATACTAGATAAGTGAATTAAATATCATTCTAAAAAGAATATAAGTTTTGATGTCTGTTGGAAAATGTACAATTATTTCTTTGTAACTTACTTAGGAGGTATTAATACAGTAGAAGCCGCTTAATAGAATCACATCGGGACTTGCCAAAAATGATAACAATATCCGACAGATATATTGTCCAAGCGTTTGTTTATGTATAGTATTTTTATGTTTTGTTGTGTCAACTTAACAGTAATAATTAACCAAGCATAGTAAAATGCGAACAGAATATTTATTTAAAGTAATTTACAATAAAAACAAAACAAAATAAAGTACATACAACAAAGTAATTGTTAATAAATTCATCCATTGTCGATTATCTTTGCCTCGATTCGAGTGTATCACTAATAAAAGTTTCGTACTGATAATGCAAAGCAAAATCAGTGCTTAGTGCTTGCAGATCGCGTCGCAGTACTTCTACTGCTTGTCTCATTTCTAGATTTGTTGGAATTCAGTATCGTGTTCGTTAGCAGCATCAGTTTCTCTATTCACTACCGATTTACAAATCTGGTCAGAAGGGAGTGGTTCAGCAGCAACACCAACATTAGTATCTGTGTCCATCCATTCCTGATTTAGACATTTCGTTTATAGAAATGGGCGATCTTATTGTCAGGTATATCTAAACACAACTGTTGTAAATTAAAATTAAAATGCGTGCTCTATCATTGATGAATCATCCACACGTGTTAATATAAAAATAAGCCAAAAAGGGTTCTAAGAGAATTCTTTATACATATACATAGAGGAATTTAGACTTTTTGCAAAAGATCCATCTTGCTTTTTTACAGTACGGAGAAAAAAACCGATGTTTTGATTATAATAACAGATTATTTTTCGGCTAGTTAGTATATAAACGATCCGGACTTTCTATAATTGATAATGTTAGGCGATTGATAATATTATCCGTGATCACATTAACCGGCTTCTACTGTACTTATATTTTCTCCGCACATTTATGTTTACCACAAAAATGTACTTCTAATAAGATCTTCTATTTAATTATAATGCAAGTAGCAATAATAAGACAGTGCTATTAGTTATTTATTAATCAACATAAAAGGCACATTTGTTTGAATTAATATGATACAATACCAGAAATTTCATAGCACCCCGGATCCTGTTTCTGAATGAACAGTTGTTTCTGTATAGATAGCGCTTCCACATAAAATTACTGCAATGTAGGCGTGGTCGTATTGTGATGAGAACATATATACAGGACTTTCTGTCTATATATTTAAAACCTTAAGCATCTATCTAAAAAAAGAAACTAGTCCATCTAATATAGATTCCATTCGATTAATAAATACCTGCAAACCTATTAAAACGCGCCGTGGGCACGCACATCTGTCGTATTTTTATTCACGTGTATTTTATCCATCGATCCAGTAATAGCGAGAACGGTGACGACTTCAATGAAATATTCCGCAATTAAAATAAATTTCACCGAGCGCAGATCGGAACACGCAGGAAACAAATCAGTCCTGACAACGAGAGAGAGTCCATAAAATCAATTCCCGATAATGAACGCGAACTCGGGCACGCACATAATTCGCGTGCGAAATCTGTGGAAAGCTTGTTCGCCCGTCGGCATCGCATGGTGGTGGTCGGTACTGTCGTATA
Source organism: Osmoderma eremita (assembly GCA_031763485.1). NCBI lineage: Eukaryota > Metazoa > Arthropoda > Insecta > Coleoptera > Scarabaeidae > Osmoderma > Osmoderma eremita. The sequence continues at coordinate 965,671 of JARFOC010000651.1, forward strand.
CCGGAGCAATGCGACGGAATTGTACGTCGCGACAAGCAGGATCGCAGTCGATGGCTTTGCCGCTCTTTCGCATCTTGTATGCATATACAACGTATACACTAACGCCTCTAGAGACTAGAACTAGACCATTACTGTATGAGAAACAACCACAAATTTGAAATAAGAATAGTAAGTATAAGAAGAAATATTAAGTATAAATATTTAGCATAGTACATAACATTCTATGACATTGGAGGATTAGTTTAAAAAAATTATGAAACTGACTAACTCATTTCTAAGGGAAATCAAAAGGACTAATTGTTCTCAATACTTAATCCAATTTCTTGGTCATTCATTGTAAGGTAAAGGAGCCTAGTAAGAGACCCCTTTTAAAATATATATATCTTTTGCTAAATAAGACTTTTTTACGAATTTGAAGACGTTTATTGAAGAAAAACCTATTTACTAAAACAAAAACTAAAAACAAATAAAGAAAATCCAATTTGTTTGTAAATTTAGCACAAAATAAATTTTAACGAAAATATACAAAATTTGTGTAATAAATAACAAGGTTGCCAATAAGAGATGGGGGTGTTTTTGAATAATCAGTAAGTATTTAAGACAATATTATTTCCTATTTTCACACATAGGGCAAATGAAGTTTTCATCATCTGCACTGCAATCTTCGTGCGCCTATCGGTAACACTTTGCGCACTTTACCCATTGTTCACCATGTTTGTTTGCAGAATACAGGTTTGTGCAAAATAGACACTCGCATAATTGTCTTCTTCATCACTTTCATCGTTGTACACAACTTCCGAATCACTTTCATCACTTGGCGAATCACTAACTTCTGTCGTCTTTTTCTTTATTATCATGCTACAGCTCGGAAGATTTTTAAACTTATTAGGTTTTATTTTCTTGGTGACTTTCATGACGTTGCTGTGGAGAGATTTACGTTTACTCGTTTTTTCCAAACTTGTTATTAGCTCATCTTTATATTTAGATGAGGTAATTAAGGCTACACTCCCAGTCCGTGCACTAGGTTTGTTTGCCGAGATTTTTGGAAGAGACTGTTTGCACTGGGCTTATATAATTGGTAGCAGTCGCTGTATGAGATTGTTCTGCTGAGGACCCCGGAAGAACTTGTTCAACTTCAGAAATATTCCTGGGCCAGATAGTTACCCTTGAGAAGAATATTTTGAAGTTACTAGAGAAGAATCTTTGTTTGGATTATGTAAAGGTCCTGAATCCTCTTCATCTTCAAAAATGGTAAAATCATGATCCCGAAATATGTGTTTGTTAAGGGGATATAAGCCTTTTTTTAACGAGTTAACAGAGACCTCCATCGTAGCTGCTCGGTTATAAGCCCCACAAAACAATCGTGCAATGATAAAAGGCGTTACAATTCTGTCAGGATGATTTCACAACCAAGTTTCAATTTCTTGGGCGTAATATGTTTTAAACGGATTCATGAAGCCCACATCTAGTGGTTGCATACGGTCAGTACTATGTCGTGGTAGGCAAACAATCGAAATATGGTTATCCCTTGCTTTATTTATTACTTCGATGTTATGTGTGTGCGAATAGTGACCATCAAGCACTAATAACACGGGCTGGGATGCTGTCGGTTTAGTAAACTTTATAAAATGATCAAACCACTGTGTAAAAATCTCTTTCTGTATCCACCCTGATCGATGGCAAGCGCATATGGAGCCGGGCGGTGCTCCATCCATTAACTCCTGTTCCATATTTTTTCTAGGCCACACAATTAAGGGGGGTACGAAAGTACCTACGCATTAATAAACGTAATAACAGTAATTAAACCGCCTCGTTCTGCTGATGTCTGTGTTGCTACTTCTTTCCCACGATAGAAATTATTTTACTCTTTTTATGTTGCACTACGCTAATGCCCGTCTCATCGACGTTGTACAAAAAGTGTGGCTCAAAATTTATTTTCTCTAACTCCTTCTCATAAAGTTAGAAAAACGCAGCAAAGTTTTCTTTGTTGAAACCTCGTATTCGCGCATTGGACATGCCTTGAGGTGATCTAATGGATAACTCAGAGTGACGTTTTAGAAAGCCCCTGAACCATTCTTTTCCTGCGGTGCCTTTTGCGTGTGAAAATGGATGTCGAATATTATTAGCTATTGCTAATTCGAAAGCATTGCGTTTCACATCTGATCTTCGCAAATCAAAAATCTATTATCCATATTGAAACAATACTGAACTAATTCGACTTCTATTTCTTTATGTAACACAGGTTTCCTACCAGAGCGTCCGCTTACCGCTTCCTCCGGAGTTAAGTTAATTTGTTTCGCATAGCGTTCGAGGGTACCTTTGGGTACACCAAAATACTTTGATGCTGTTTTGTACCCCATATCACGTTGCCTACCTACTTTAATGGCCAGCATCATTTGTTCCTTATTCCACGTTTTTCGTCTTTTAGATGATTCCACCTAAAACAATAGTTTTAGGCGGAATAGTAATTTCTAAAAAAGTTATTTTGTTATGGCGAAGTGCCTTAGTAAGAGTCTTAATAACCTATGGTTCCTAATAAGTGACCTTCTTTATAATAGGAGCCCGTGAGGGTCTCTTATTAGGGAAGACTAACATGATAAACAAACTACGTTTTTAGGTTAAACAACTTTAAACTTTCCTACATATATTTAACATTACAACAGTTATCTAATGGTATTTAAAAAATATCTTATACTTACCATTTTGAGAATACATATTTCTGTATGTAGAACCTTAAAAACTTTGTCATATAACACATGTCACGAATTCCACCATTAGATATTTGTTTCATCGAACTCAGCGACACCAAGCGACCAATCGATGTACTGTGAGTGTAGGTAACTATAAAATCAGATGGTGCATTCCTAGACGACAAAACAAACTACATTACATTACATTACAACACCACACCTACAATAAAAATATTAGCAACGTAAACAATTGTTAACAGTATAGGTTAATTATTATTCATTCGTTACTAACATTAATTACTAATTACAAATATAAAAAGCAGAATAGACTTTGATCTAATAATCTAAATTTTGAATTATACCCAATGTCCCTTACAATACAATTCTAATTGCATTAGAACACAAATAAATTTAATAAACCAAAATTAATTAACTTATGCTTCTATTGCCTGGATTAAGGTGTAGTAAAAGCCCCTTCACGCACTGAACTTTAGTATCGATATATGATGTGTAAATGAATATTCCAAAAATAGAATTAGTCCTAGACATCCCTGCGTACAATGTCCATGTTTCCACAAGCTATGTTGTATCTTCGCGATACATAATACATGCATAATGCATGTATACACATACAGAAGAAACCGGAATGAGCGATCGCTTACACGGATGGCGACCTAAATACCTGGGGGATTTTGTAACGCCGGGTTGCGAATAGACAATACATCATGTCTCAATGGCTGCATTAAGATAAATCACCAATGCAATCATGTGGAAATGCTGATCGTATATTGTCTTGGTCTTACGCCGTGTTAGCACGTAAAGGCATAAGTTAGTTGTGCATGTGCTATCTTGCATTTTTTTTTTGTAGTGAGATCTGAGCAGGTGAAGTACGTATCGCCGAGTAGTAGTGTTAGTTATCCAAAAATCACAAACAACAGAGAACGTTCCGTTCAGTTTAGCTTAATTTAGTGTCTAATCGGTTCTAGAAATTGAGCTATAAAAATGTCTGTTTAAGACGAATTGTTTAATCAAAAATTGACAGTTACGTACGTAAAACCACCAATTCAACCGGATGAAATGTTTACATACATTAGTTAGTAATTTGCAACGGTTAAAAACATATTATTTTCTGATACGATGTGCAAAAAATCGTACAATAAATAACTGGCTAACATTTTAAACCATTTTTTCAATAATTTACTAACACAAAGGTACGGTTTAACAATAGACTACCGGTCCAATATTTTCTGGACGGTATGGATTTTATCTAATAATAAACCTTCTCACCATCAGTCTTTACGTTGAATAGCTGGACCAAGCAAATAATGATAAACATGTTAAATGAAAGGAACTGTAACTAACTAGAAAAAAATCGAGCAAAGTTGCACAATTTCAGTAAACAAAATGAGCAATCGGCTACTTTTATATTTTTGTGACACTTTGACGAATTTTAGAGTTAAGATTGTATGTGTGCAAAAAATTTATTTTCATAATTTCAAAAAATTAGCAGCACATAAAAATTGTCATATTCTTTAAGATGATTTCCTCAAGCTAAAGCAAATAGACCTTTAGTTTAAAGCAAATATATGAAGACAAGTGTTCATACAAGCATGTCACACGAATTCTAAATATTTGATATTTTTTACTTACCAGGAGAGGAATATAATTGAAAGGATCATACCTGAAACAGAAGAGAAGATTATCTATTGTGATGCATGTGTATAAAAATTTCTTTTTATTACAAATCAAAAGTAGCTAAAGTATCCACAGTGCTCACATACACAAGGTGAAAAATTGCCAAGTAATAACAGCATTTATATGAAGTATATAACCGCCAAAAGCAACTGTTCATTAGAAAAAAGGTAAAAAAGTCTAAATTTTAACGAACAAAAACTATGCTATGCTAAATGTGTACAGCGACGAATACATTGCATTCATTTTTTAGATATAAAAGTGGAGAGTTGTTCGAATACAAATAGTAAAACTGACTCATAAAAGAAGGACCATAAAAGTACAAATTCCGAAAATTGAATATTGTAAATACAATTTATTACATAAGATAATTAGACAGACAAATTCAAAATGAACAAGTCCGCAGAGATCAAGCGTAGAAAAATTGACCTATAGTTTTGTAACTCGCAGGAATGTATCAGTATTATAACAGAGACTTTAAGGTAATCCGAATATGTGCCTTTCTTGATTCTTCTTTTTTTGTTAACTTATGTACATATCGTCGGGGCTACTTTTTGTATGTTATGTTTCATTATATATATATTTCTAAACCCTCATGCTTTATTATTTTTTAGGTTTGTTATTACGAGATTTTTCGTATTTTATTAAAGCTACTAAATACTGTATACATGTACTACACAGTAACTTAGTTAATTGCATACTGTAATTTAAAATAAAAATACCCCTTACCACCTTGTTGAGTAAAGAACTCTGAATAGGCATTGCGGCAACTAAGTTGCCATCCTCAGGAGAATTAAATATATATTATTATAAATATTTTACATTTATTTTAAGGCACCGTATCCTATTACCTATAGCATACTGTTATACTGAGAGAACCATAATTAGTCACACGACATCTAATAATTGATTATAGCTCACTTTTAATTCAATTCACATAACGATATACTCTGTAATTTATAGGATAAATGCCGACGAATCGTGGTTAGCGTAATCGGATAGTGCTCGATATCAAACGCGCGCAGATTATGTTAATAATTTCGCAAGCGTCGCATAAGTCCATACGGGATTTAGCGCCGCTGTGACGTTTCTAAGATACTACTCCCGATACTGCGTATGTACGTACACCTTCAATCCGAAAAAAACCGGCACTTTTGTTGCACAAGTTAATTCGAACGAGATTTATGCGCGTTCAAAGTGGATGATAATTAGGTTAGTGTCGACTGACCCGATAACGCTGCCTATTAGTGACTTCGCGAGAGTGCGTTACTCAATACCAATCGATTTAATTAAAATTGCACGTATCAGAACGCATGTTGATGAATTGCAAGAAAATATTGCGACATCATATAGTATTGCAAGTATCTCTAACACACGTAGTACATATGTTTGTGTGAGAAACATGTAAATACGCATAGAACATCTTAAACTTGTAGCAAAGCGGCATTTCGAATAGGAAATGGATAATAAAGCGCTACCTTATTGCATTCCTTCTTAACATTTTATTGCCAACGTCTAAACCATTACTTGCCCGTTTTTCAAGGCACAGTTGAGTACCTACTTGTTATTACAAAGGCATACGTATAAGTTATATGTATACGGTGGTACTAACTGCTAATTGCTAGGTTTAATTTTTAATACATTTTACTAACTTTCATAAAACAGAAGCAAAAATATTTTCCCTAATTTTTAACCGTTACTAATGTGAAAACCCATAATGTTGGTGAGCTTCTACTTTGGAAGATTAACCAACAGAAAACTCGAAGCAAATTGTAAATAATTTCAACAAGATTAGTGAAATAATGCAACGAGAAACTACAACGAACTAAAATATATCACCACCCAAAGACTTAAATAACGGAAATATGAGAAAACCGGCTTCGTTCTATGAGAAACAGGAAGAACAAAAGGGAACAAAAGCAAGGTAACACATGCAGGTAACTCAAAACTTATAGTGAAGTTGTCGTTAAGGCAAAGAGAAATAGCCAGAATGGAAACGTAATACGGAACACATACAGCTAATCACAAGCGAAATGACACTAGAAGAAGCTTTTTTGTGTAAAACTGGTTGTTTATGACAAAGTTGAACAGGACCTTAATTTTTATTCCATGATATTTTGGACATTCCATAAAAACCAAAGCGTAATTGTACAATGATTCTCAAGTACTTTTGACAAGCATATAGATATGTGCATGATACTTTGAGCACAATAGCCTTAGAGGCTCATTGTTCTCATTAGGCATTTAAACATTTAGGCTCATTAGCTAATTATTCGCTAAGGTCACTTTTAGAATTACAGCGGAATAGACAAGGTTGCGCTAATCAAACAAGTCAATTTCTGAATACAAAAAGGGGGCACCACGTAATAGTATTAAATCTAAATCGAATGGTATTCACGCATGACCCTAATTATCGTATACATACACGTTTCCCGACATTACAGTGTCCAAATAGTGCATTGTGCGGTCGCCATTGTCCATGGAGTTAATGGTCAACCGCCACTGGCCCCTTCGGCAGCGCAAATAATGAAGTTATTATGCTAGAGCATGCACCGGAACAACGAGTAATAATAATAACTGTGTGCATGCTGATTGAACGAAACAATCACGAAAACTATTAAGGGCATGAAAAAGATTTACATGTAAACATTAATTTTGAAGCTATTCGTGTACATTTAGCCAAGGGACATATCGTAGAGACATGGTAAAGTCCTGTGTTTATTAATACTAGGCGAAACAACACAGAAACTTAAATTAATGGAGCGTGCCACTTCATAAACATGTCAATAATTTTAACTATTTGACGTTAATTTGATTATTATGTTGTTTTAAATTTAGATATTTGAGCATAATTCATACAATTTAACTATTATTCAATCTATTCCCTAATTATATAGATAACCTTGCCTTTAATAAAAACACTACTAATTAAATATCAAGATCATATTTCTCTGCTTTTATCGAATACCTGCCGACGTAATTATTGTATAACCACACATATGTAAGTATATACATCACGCACTGTATCATAACTAGCTGAACCTTTTTACAGATATCAATGGCCATGTACTATTCGTGCGATAATTTGATGCCATGTAGTGCTACATCATTATTATCGGGAAATTCAAGGGTTAAAAGCTTTAACCTCCTGTGGATTAAAGAATATCCAGATATATCAACTTGCTTCCTTTAATAGTTGGTGAAATACACGAGAGCGTTATGGCCATCGTATATTATGGTACTTGTTCAACATTTGTGGTCTTGAAAAGTACATTTGTATATACTTAGCTACAAAGGGAAGGAAGAACTCGCAGAAATATTTTGCAATTGCTTCGCTTTATCACAGTCCATATACATGACAGTAATATTTATGTTCCCAATATGTATTATTCATACAGCTGTATTAAGCGGTATAAATAAAACGAGGAGTTTCTGGTCGTTTAGAACGTTTATTATTTTCGTGGATTAGTATAGGCCACATTTCGCCAATCCCATTTTTAAATTAATTTTCATATACTAAATCATTAATATTTTTTAAGAAACGAATCCCCTTGACACATTATATGTGAAACACAAAATAATTTATTTTTAATGTTTAATCCACATTGCAACTAAAAGAAATCCTTGTTTCTTGAAATTGTCAAAGCACACATCCAAGTAAGAAATTGTCATTAATGACGCTAATGAGATCCTGTATATTCTGAAAAGCAGGACCTTCCACGTTCACTACAGAAGCTCGGAATCCATGACAAGATATATCAAAACAGGAGTCCCACAAGCTTCAGTGTTGGCTCTCCTGTTGTTCAATCTATATATAAACGATGTGCTCACTAGCCCTAGCACCCAGTTGCCTCTATACGCGGAGGTGTCACGTGAATTGGGCGCGGCATATACGACGTGCGAAAACTGGTCGTCGTCTATGTAACGCGTGACAATTCGAC
>JARFOC010000651.1:974093-993668 GCA_031763485.1 Osmoderma eremita
AAGAGTGGTAGCTGATTACGGTAATAGACCGATTGTGGAATATCTGCGTGGAATTGCTTACAATTTTCAGTATCAATAAAATCATCATTAAAACAAAAGCTTTGTTTGTTTCTGTCCACTGAATTCTAGTCGCGTCGAATTATCATCGCGTCGAGTTTTTACTACGTCCAATTTGTGCATGTCGAGTTTATCGCGCCCAATTGACGTGCGCCTAATTTTCTGCGTCGAATTGACGTAGATCCATACGCGGACGATACTTTAGTGTTTTGTCGCTCTCGTGCCACCTGGTTGACAGCCAGAAAGCTTCAAGAAGCGGCTGAAAGACTGGTGGAATGGTTCATCAAGTGTAGAATCGAGATCGAGATCCTAACAAAAGCGTCGCTATCCTATTTAATAGAAATCGCAATACGGAGAATCCGCCTAATATCAGGCTGCTCGATAATGATCTCCCTGGGAGCCTGAACACCAAATACCTTGGTGTCATCTTGGATTCCAAGTTAATTTGGACTTAAGTATGAAGTTGCTACTTTTCAAAGTGGTCGTAAGACCTAGGCTCACGTATGCTGCCCCAATTTGGGGTCATGCTGCAAAGACACACCTCCAGAGAATTCAAGGGGAATAAAATAGATTCCGTAGAATGATTATTAACGCTCCCTGGTATGGCAGCAATTTGATTATCCATAGCGACCTAAAAATCCCCTGAATTTTATTGTAGATTAAAGAACTTGCCAGGAAATATTTTGCAATAGTTCCAGACCACAATTTACAATATGTTGGAATGGCAACCTGGAGGAGGAAAAAGACGTGGCCGTCCCAGAGCTACATGGCTGCAGGTGGTGAAGACAGATCTTTTTAGAGCTGGCGTAAACAAACGCTAGGAGAAGACCAAAGACAGAAAAAAATGAAGAGACAGAAGTGAATGGGGATTCATCTACCCCACAATTTTTTTCCAGGTCTAGAAAGCTTTAGAAGCGGCGATACCCGGTCATCCGTTATTTTTTTTTTCCGAAAATAATTCACGTCATCCTTGTAATACAATTCCAATAATAAATCTACATAAAAGAAGAAATCTGTTATAGTTTCATCGAAATCGGGAGGTGCAGGTTGCCGGTTCCCTTGTAAATAATTGATGTTTAGCTGAACTAATTCTTTTTCTCAGTGTCGAACAATGATTTAAGAGTTTTGGCTTCATTTTTAGTTTAATCCAGTAAATCCCTACAAATTCTTATTTGCATTTTTTTAATTTTCCTTTATATCAGACATACTAGCAAATATTAAATCCAGATCCATACGACACAAACTATATTTCTGATAATCGAACTAATTTAATTTAGTTTTATTGGATAAAAAAAAACAGGTCTTTCGAAATATTAATGTTTTTCTAGCTCTGTAAGTGGTATATTTACAGGACAGTCCAAAACTATTCAAAGTGAATTAATTGGTTGCATGGAGGAATATTTAAAGGATTTTATTGAGAACGAATTTAATCATAGTGACTGTCATTTCATTGCGGTTGAAGCTGACACTAACAATACGGTATTTCAATAAACAAGTCGAAATTACACAAAGATTTTTAGGATTTTTTGATGTTAGTACCGATAGAACTGCAAATGCTTTGTTTGAAGTTTTGATTAATGTGTTAAAACTTTACAATTTTCAAAAATGTCATGGCTGGTGAACTGAATGGACTAAAAGCAAAAATTAAATCAATTGAGCCAAACGCACTTTTTACACACTGTTGTGTCCACAGGCTAAACCTCGTCTTACAACATCATTATTGATTGCGTTATTTTACAATTAAATACTCGTTTTGCTAATTTATGTAAATTAAAATTTTTAGCTCTTCTTCAATCTTCAAAGTATTATGAGTGTACTAAAAATTTTCCCAAGAAAGCAATCAATTGATTATTTGAAGTATATCCCAATATAATTTATAAAGACAGGTTGATTAACGAACTTTCAATTTTGTATTGGGATGAACAGTTTCGTAATATGGATGTAGATAAAACTTTGAAACCAATTTATGCAGAATATAAAGACATTTTTTCCACACAAGCTTACAGCTTGTGTGTTTCCATACAAGCTTTTCAGTTTAATTTTGACTATTCCTGCGACAAGTGTATCAGTTGAAAGAAATGTTTCTTGTTTAAAACGTATAAAGACGCAACTTAGAAATACAATGCCTCAAGACAGACTTAACGGGTTTGCTAAATTATCAATAGAAAAAGAATTAATATCAAATTTTAGTAAAAACAGTCAATTTTATGATGATATTATTAGTAGATTTGAAGGATATATGTATAAATTTGATATATAAAAAATAAATTTTAAATTTTGGGTATGTAGGGCTATTGGCGATGACTTCCCAAACAAAAAAGTCAACACGTTTTAAGAATAGTACCGCAAGGGTGACGTGGAAATCTATTCCACTTTTCTTTGTGATCAAAAAATTTTAAGCTGTTGCAATCGCCTCACCTAGGAAATTGCCCACGAGCCGCCACTGGTAGGTAGTCGTATATGCTGGAGCTCGAAGAATAGCAAACTAGTTTATTCGGGGCAGTCAATCCCATGTATTAAGTACCTAATCTCAGTGTTGGTACTGATATATTTACATATAAGTATACAAGGATATGTAAAAAATGGTACATATATAACTGAATCAAATATTGCAAATGTAACGGTAACACCCTACATGATAGTTATATATTCTATTAATTAGGATGATGTTGAGAACCCCATACACCAAGATATTTACCTAACCTAACGAGGTGGTTCGAGGAATACGATATTAACGTAGCGAGCGCACCGGATACACAATTCAGACACGAGCTTTTAGTATAAAGTTACAATCCCAAACCGAACCGCAATACCAACATAAACATATTATTACGCTAATTGTTCGGCATCGTAACTTAACACTCTGAGCGCAAAGTCGGTACATTGGATGGATATATTTACACGTACATATATACAATGCATATATTCTACAATATTTGTATACAGAACGCTGGCGATATCTACGGACATACGTATACACGTCGCTTTCTCCGTTGAACTGAAGGTAGTACAGTGGTAGTAGGTACGCAATATTGTTAGATGTATGTAAGATGATGGTGCAGCAACGGCAATGGTCTGTTCGGAAAATTGGGAAAAGATTGTACTGGTCGTAGAGATTAAAAAAAATAATAAATCGGTTTATTGTAATGTTTTAAAATGTGACGTTATAAGGTTATAATTATGTCAACATTTCACAATGACAAACACTCCATAGGCGATTTATAAGTATTTATTAATATAAAATTTTACATCAGATAGATATAACTAGGTAATACACAGTATCGGGAAAATCCATTTTGGTTGAGAATGAGAGCCGACGTGCTCTTGAAACATATGTCCCGAATTTTATTAAATTAATTTGTGCGGTGTGGATTTTCGCGATACTGTGTATTAGTGATACCAGCCCACAGTCCTTGCAATTCTTTCACGAATAACTAGGTAACTTCGGAAAACATTGTAAATAATGTGGAATTGACAATTAAAATTTAATAATTGGATTTTGACGCCTATAAAGATAAAATTTCTAGTATCAAGAGCAGGAAGATAATTTTGAAGCAACATTCCGAAAAAAGTAAGGTAAACCGGGGAAATGCCGAGAACATAAGAGATTTTTAATTTTGTATTTTTTCATTATAAATTTAAATTTACAAACACTTTAATTATTCTTGTAAGAATGTGTGTAAAATGTACCACCCTTTCCTGTTGCTCACTCCAAATTACTTCTTTTTTATTTTTTAGATTTGTCTTCGAGCTTTAACTATGAGAAGTGTAACTTGTCCTTCTTACATTTTTATTACCTATTGTTTATTTAAACATTTTTTGTCTAGCGATGTTTTTTTAAGCATGTACTTGCTCCCTTTAGCTGGCGCCGGCTGGATTTATTATTATGGAAGATTATTTATTCCCTATAAAGTAGCCCCCTATTTTACCGACTGAGTAAAATAGAGTTATACATAATTTAATCCAATAATATGCATAAAAGAATCATACATAAAACAAAATATGCAAATTCGCGGATGTCCCGTTTGATAATAACGGAATTAATGAAAATATAGATAATAATGCCGAGGATCATATTCTCGAAGATTAAATGAACTTTTTCCGAACTTAATCTATCAGAAAGTTATGGGGTGCTTTAATCATTATTTAAGTTTTAATAATATTATTTACTTCGTTTTACTTAGGTACATGGATATGATATGTACAAAAGATTGGTGATACCATGCGGAACTTTAAAGATAAAATACCATTGGCGGATCAAGGCGTCTATGAAATTCCCTGTCGAGACTGTGCTTAATCATACGTTTACCAGACGAACAGAAGAATCAGCGTAAGAAACGAAGAACATAAACTGGCGGTACAGAAAAGAGAAGCTACTTCGTCGTTGGCACAACACTTCGTGACGATAGGACATAGCATAGATTTTAGTAACACCAGAACACTCGCTAGAAGCACCCATCTATAGGCAAGGATTGTGAAGCAAGCCATAGAGATTGAAAAACGTCCGAATAATCTAAATAAACGAGATGACGGACAGCGGCTACCATCAACGGCGGCTACTCTTAAGAATAAAGAAATTGCATCCAATTGCATGCACTCCAACGCCTCGAAAAACTCGCAAGATAACAGCCAATACATACAATCAGGACGTATAAATAAACAGTCTATGTGTCAATTTGACACACATCACACGTTATCGCAATGAGAGTCCGATTAACACACGCTCCAGAAGAAGATGAGAGAGATAACATCGAAACGTCGAGAAGTCCACGGTTCGCTATCGAACCAGGGAACTACAACGCGTAACAAACCCGAAAATCAAGAATTTTCATCATTTCTCCGCGAAAATATTCGTATTAATATATATATAAAATAGCCCTTATTTTACCGACTGAGTAAAATAATAATTTAATCCAAAATATACATAAAGGAATCATACATAAAAACAAAAATATGGAAATTCGCCCATGTCACAAACAAATTTGATAATAACCGAATTAATGAGAATATAGAAAATAATGCAGAGGATCATATTCTCCAAGAATAAATGAAATATTTCCGGACTTAATTGTGTAAGAAAGTTAATCACTATTTAATAGTATTAATGATATTCTTTACTTCGCTTTACTTACATGGACATAGGATGTGTAAATATTATTTGAACTTTCTTTACTGAAGTAACATTAAACGCGCAAGGTATTTAGACTTGTTGCAGAACAGTATGACAACCTCCGCGCATTACCAAACATTTAGAAAATATATTTCAGGATAGCTTAGTAACTATCGGAGTGCTATTTATATCTCTTCCAAATCATCTGTCTTGCCCTTAATTATTTTTTTTCTGCAGATAGATGTGAAGTAACCGATAGTAATATGAGTTACGAGCAAATAATGTTAACCTTGTGGAAATTATTCATCTTCAATCTTGGACTTTCAAAGTAATGTCTGTAATACGTTTGGTTACCATTGGGATCACTAAGGATAACTCGTCTTGAACGATGAAGCTGATCAAAGGTATAACTGCCTGTCATGGATGAAAACACAGGAAAGTGAACTTCTACTTGACACCGATTTTGTCTGGGCATGGTTACTTTCAGTTAAACCGTTTTAGGTTCAGCAAGGAAGAGGAGTACTAGTACTGGGCTATATGGGACACCGCTGAACATACTTTCTTTAGATATATGATGTGGCAGGCATATAATGCAGATGGCGTGCGCAGGACTGAAGAAAATGGAAAACGTATCAATCTGGTTACAAATACCTAAGCAGAAAGAGAAACCTACCCCCAATGCTCCAACAGTCCCAAGGCAAAAAAGATCCTGTGTCCTACGAGGAGGGTTCTTTAACACGGGCCGCAGGTGTTGATATCTTTTCCCCCTTAGAAGAAGTACGAAGATCGCCTAACTAACTTCGAATATCTAGTATATCTGTGTATATGCTCCCCACTCTGTAAATTTGGCGTACTCTGGAAACTCTCTCTGCCGGGATAGCGCAGTGGTAAGAGCGCTAGGCACCTGTAGCGGATGTTGATAGTTCGAATCTCCATTGCGACAATCGATTTTTATAAGGATCGGTTGTAGCAATGGTGGTCGGTACCTCTCCCGCTACCCTTCAGCGTTGAGGATAAATCAACACTGCTACCCTCTACGGTGAGGAGGGCAGTAACAAACCCATACACTTCACACAAACACACGACGCACACGTACACAAACCTAATGTAGAGTGATACAATAGGCCTCAAGGGCGCAGTCTTTGCATTAGGATCAAACAAACAAACAAAACGCTGGTAACCCCCACAAATAATTATTCTAAGGAAACGATTATTCTGGACGTAGAACGTTTGGACACTGTGCGAATAGATATGAAAAGGTTATGAAGTCGATGCTTAATGGTGAATTAATCTTGAAAGTGACCAATGTTGTAAATAATGATGTTATTAAATGGTTTAAGAAAATTATACTTCTGTTAAATTTCAAATATACAGATACGTTAAAAGAAAAGGCTTTTGAATATTCCTTATCCCCGTTGCCCATCCAGTACACACATACTTCTTGTTAATCCGCTGCTCATATAATCATCTCGCATACGGTATATTTGTATAGGTATAGGTATTTTATATACATGCGAATATCGGTGTAATGTATTGTGTTGTTTGACAAATATACGACCTCGTTTCTGACAAATGCCGAGACCGTTATAAAAATTCGCGGACGGGAGCCACAACCCACGTACTGCCCTCTCTATATGCAGGGTATAATAATGTTCAATATCGACAGTTGCAACAAGTTACCTATTTATTGTTATGCGGCTACCGAGAATCAATATGTCAGGATTTACATATTCGGGTTCTCTGGCGATCCTCTTCATATTATATTGTATGTTATATATGTGTAAGTACATTACTACGTTAACGTTGCGAAGGAAATGGTTGAAAGGATTATACATAAATATTTGTAGGCTAACGCCTTTATTTTCTGAACAACACCGTTTCTTAAGCTAAATATTTGTCCGACGGAAACATTGTTGATCTTGCTCTTACCCTTGCTGTACCTTCTGATCGAGTAAATGAAAAAAGCCAACGGAGGCACGAAACAACTCAGGCCTTTTAGTTCAAAAATTCTTTTGTTTTAATATTTGAATGAGGGTTTACAAGCTCTTACTCATATTAAGCGATATTTTTGTAATAACGTTACACCTTACCTAGCAGAGCATAAATTACTGTTGTAATTGTTGAAGACCTGATTAGTAAACGAGCGAAATTGAGCTCCGCGCCATAGGCGTGCGCTTAATAGTAGAGACCTACATAAAATAAAATAAATAGGAAGTTGTAATTTATAAAACGTGGTTGAAACACTTACCGTTATCCGGATAATCACTTATTAACTAATTTGCTTGGTCCGACAATAGTCGTTTGCTCGAACTTTCTAACTGCGACTTTATTATTGATACATAGAATCCGTAACAAAAGTCTACACATCAGAAAGTATATGCACTGCGCCCGACATATGTACGGTCATCCTTGTCGGAGATCAAATCATTACTGAGAACAAAGCAAGCTTGCGGGCCGCGCCATGACTACTACTAACTAAAGAAAAAATAACACTGATTAACAATATTTTTGTCCCAAGCACAAAAATGCCTGATTCCCATATACTTTTGCATGCTGAAATCAATCATGTTTTCAGAATTTCTCTATCATCCTTAGTTTTTATGTTCCAGGATATTCGCTTATCCACTTAAAATATGCATGCATAGATTTGTAGTTTAAGAGAATATGTCTTGGCGTTATTTCAGTTGTCGGCTAAAGCTCGGTACTGATCAAGCAGCATGCAATGGTTAATGTTTGAACATGTCGTGGCGTGTTAGGATCTGCATTTCCATTCCTATATAGCATCTCTTGTTATTTCAGTTGTCGGATAGAGCTCGGTAAATGAACATATACACTGACGTTGTTAACATTTTAAAGAGTGTTGCGTTCAAGCTATTGTAGTGAAAGCGCGAACATTTTATCACCTGTTATAAAATGCCAAGGAAATGTGTAAACCACCCGAACTCTTTTTGGTACATTTGCGGCGAATTGACATTTAAATAACAAAAACGGTCTTTAACACCTCTCCTTAAAAAGTTCTAACGAGCAGTATTTCAAGTGTAAAGTAGGTGATGAAGACAAAAGCTCGGCTCCCCATATTACGTGTGTCAGACTTCTTACAGCGTGGGAAAAAAGGTGAACGACATATGCGTTTTGCTATTCCTATGATTTGGAGGGAACCACCAGATCATATTACCGATTGATATTTTTATCTAACAAATATAGGTAAGTGGTATGACTTCTAAATCCAACCATACTGTAAAATATCCTAATATTAGATCTGCGCTGAGACCAGTAGCTCACAGTCCGGAATTACCTGTGCCTAAACCTCCATAAAACATGACACTAACCGACGATGAAAGTGCTGATGGTAGCAAGGCAAATGTAGCCTTGCTATGTTGCTGAACGCTGAAGAGAGATACTTCTGATGCAAAGTACAGCCGACAGTCAGCACATTTTCCAAGTAAATATATCACTTTGTGTAATTTTTTCATGATTTATACACATATAAAATATACTTTCACAAAATTTCATTGCTTTGTCACTCTGAAACCTCGCCTGATAGAGGAATTCCGAAAACAGATAAATCTTAAATTTTGTTAGCCAGTATAATAGGAGTATTATTTAATTGTGGAGACTGTTGATATACTCGATATTCTACTCAAATACACCTAAAATACGTGTCACCTAATTGTTCATAACTTTTTTTCGTCATTTTTTTTAGTAAACAAATTGCTTGACTTTTATAGGAACTTGAAGTACTAGACATCTTACATCCTTCTTCTTAACACTTTTTGTTTCTAAAATTTACATTTATTTAAATATCAGCGTGTTCTTGGAATAAGCAACAGTGCGTTTTATCAAAAGTCCCGCATTAGAAAAAAACATCTTCAAATGATATTTCACATAGAAGTTACAGAAGAATTAATAGGAAAATTAATCTTCAGGACGGATATAATTTTGTTATCTATGAAAAAAAGCTCTGATACAGGTTATTATCAAAAAGGACAATTAGGTTTTGGTGTGTATTTGTAAAACTTATTTTTCCCAGCCTCGCCCGCGGTTATAACTTTTTCGTAGGACGCATCCAAATGATGGAAAAACATTGAGGAAGTATTCTATTTTTAGAATAAGTAATATGATACGTTACATATGTAATTTGATATTTTTTGACCTTCCATTCATTTCATTTACTTGTCTTAATTTATGTACATATATTTTGTTGTAGCGTGATGAGAACTTTGCATTTAATATCCATTATCCATATACGAGCAGTTTCTTTTTATAATTTCATTTACATATGCAATTTTATAAGTACATACGGAAATAGTTATTAAGGTTACTTAATAATCGCATGATAACGTTCACGTGTAGAACGTTTACCAGTGCAGCATTAAATGCGGTGCTGTTTTATTGGCTCTTGAGACTCTTCGAGTAGATTTATTGTTGGCAACATTGATATTTACCTGCACATATGTATAAAAGCTCTACCAATAGACCCTCCCGTCAATGAAGAACACTCATTCAAACGTTTTCGGACGGAGGTGTTAAATGAACGGACACGATTTATGTTTACATTTCGGTATCGTGTATTAGTTGGTCAAACAAGGAGTCTATTCCCGAGCAATAAAAATATAATTTGGTGACTTGGTATGTTTGTCGTAATGGACGACGGCGGGGCAAAAAAGTATATGTGTGTGTGTACAATGCGTTTCAACGTTTAGTAAAGGTATTAGGGAAATTGTAAATCAAACACGCGGAGTTATTAAAACACAAATTAATAGTAAATATTATCAAATGTCATGCATTGTAGGTAGATATGGAAACCGCTTTCGGGACTGCTTAATGCGTAAAACTGGTAAAAATCGACGGACAAGGTGTGCTATAAACATCTGAAGTGCTAATTCACTGACAAAATGAAATTTTTCCTGGAATGTAACAAAAAAAATTCATGGCTTAAAGACATACCTAACGGGAGAAAATAGAAATACACAGATAATTGTTTAATATAACTTTATAACGCAGGAAAATACTTTGGGGACCAGCTTTAAATAAAACATGTGTTTATTGAAATAATTATTTCAATAATGAAGTAGTGACGATACGTAAGTGATAATTACATATGCCATTCCTCGGATAATTTACAATTTATAAATTTGAATAACTATAGAATATTAAAAATCGTGTGTGAATAAGGCTAAAATGAGAATGTGAGTAACAATTTCTATACGTACATAGATGTGACACGAATGCTTGAATTTGTTTTTTTTCTATTTAACTATTATCAAAATTTCAAGGGTTTTCAAAATACCAATACGATTACGATATGAATGACACCAAAGAATTAACGTCACGATTTTTTTGTATATTCATGCATTATTTTTAGCTAGTGGATTGTAATATTCCAAGATGTTTTAACTTTAATTATGTTTAAAGTTGATCCATACTGTAAGTTTAACATCCCTCGTATCGCTTGTCAAAATTAAACCGTCTTAGGCAGTATGGGTTGATATTCTTGAGGATGAACTAGTGCAAATTCTGGGAAGATATCTTGGGTTACTCGTATTTTTATACAATTTTCAAACTGTTGTCTTCGTAAACTAAATCCTTAGTTTCTAAACCCCACGATATGGTACAATTTGGGAAACTAGTATTCGAAAACGTATCACTAACGACCTAACTTACGTAACTTCTGTGTTTCTTAAATAAGACCATAATACTTAAATTTAAACACAGGTAAACATCTACATATTTTTATTGAAAAATAGGTAATCATAACGTGCATGTAATCACTCAAAACACTAGACTGGTAGAATTCACCATAGCTTGATTAGCCCTGACTTGAATTGACGGATTTCACTGTCTTGGTGCGAATTGAGCCTGAGATATCTAAGGCACAAGATAAAAACGTCCAAAAACCAAATTGCAGTGACACTTAAGAATCAAGATCTTTTTCATAAAATCGCTGAAACATGTCAATTTTTGATTGAAGGAGGATAACTTTTGGAGAACGAATGATTTTCATCTCTTCAACCCCCTAGCCGCAGCGGTGCCAATACTATTTTTTTAATTACTGATTCAATGATGCCTGAGATGAAAGCAGCACCAGACAAAAATGAAGCAACAAACTACTCTTTGTTATTGTTTTTGTAAAAAATCCCCAAATACCACTAACATGCCTCATCATATTTATTCAGCTGAAGGATCAGGTGCTATTGTTCCGCCTCATCACGTGCACGTTCTTGTATTTACAACAATTTGTTCAATATTAGTTCATTTTGAGCACGACACAAGTAGAGCAACATTCATAGTTTCTATCAAATAATATTAGTTTTACAACCTGACAGTCCTGTGAAGAGTGTCAATAATTGTTTTTAACGAAACTAGAAACATGACAAAAGGTATTCCAATAACAACGGAATTAAAGGCACAAGTAACTTCTGCATATTTGGGAAATGAAGGACAGAGCGAGTTGCGAGAAGGTTTGAAATAAAACGTTACAACGTATCAAAAATAATAAAAAAACTACAATAATAGGGGACACGGGGAAACTATTTCTAAGCCCGGAGGTCCTAGGAAAACGTCTTTTATTACTGATAGACTAATTGTGCGTACTAGTATAAATGATTCTTGGAAGTCTGCACCGCAAATAAGGGCTGATATTCATAATTTAAATGTTCTTAAATTCTAAGAAGATTAGTAAGCTCGACTATTTTCAAGAAGACCGGCAAAGAAACTGCTTATTAGTAAGAAAAATAGAAACGTGCGACTAGAATTTGCTATGACGTGGACCACAAATGATTGGAAAAAGTGCTTTTCAGTGACGAAAGCAAATTTAAATCAGATGGCAGAAGGCAAGTACGACGACCAATAAACGAGGGCTAGACTCAAAAATACACAACAGCTACTGTGAAGCACGGTGGTGGTGGTGATATGCCTTGGGGATGTGTTTCCGCATACGGTGTGGCGCCTCTGCACATCATAGAAGGCATCACGGATCGTTATTGATATCGGGATATATTACAGGATGTTATGTTGCCTTATGCGGAGTGAGAGATGCCTCTGAGGTTTATATTCCAGCACAACAATCCAGAAACACTTTTCAAAGTTGATGAAAGTGTTGTTTGAAAGTGCGCAAAATATTATTTGCGTCATGAAACGGTGGGCCCAATCTCCCGACTTACATCTCATAGAGCATCTATGGGAAGAGGTCGAGAGACGTATTCGTGGCTGTACATATCGCAATAAGGCTGAACTTACCGAAAACATTGAACGAGTTTGGAAAAATATGGATGGTGCTGTTATTGAATTGTTATTGGCGTCGATGACCAAGAGATGTGCTGAAGTCACAAAACAAAAAAGGTTTCACAACAAAGTATTAGCTCATATAATAATTCCTTACTTTCTTTGTTGTTATTCATTGGTTCATGAAAAAATAATTTTTCTTACTTTACTTTTGACGCACTAGCCATTGCAGAAAAATATTTCTATTTTTAATGGGATTCATTTTCCACTATTTTCCTTAAATGTACATGAGACACAAGAATGTATTGAATCATTTAAATAAGTAGATACGAAAATACAATCAGTCTACTTTGATTTATCAATAATAGTCTGTTAAACGAGTTTGTTGCTCCATTTTCGTCCGATACTGTAGCTTCAATACAAGGCCGTATCAATTTTTTAAATCGGTCGTACCGTTTTCAAGAAATTAGCTTTTAAAGACAATCGAAGCTCTAGAAAATCAAACAGGAAATTTGTTAAGTTAACAAATATGAAAGTGTTGATCAGTTTTAGGTAAAGTAAACTCTTGAAACGTTTACTTAAACTGGCTATTGCTGCAACATTCTCCTTTTTGTTGAATTTCTTTTATTGTTGTGTTAGTTTATTGTACAATATATTGAAAGAATGTATTTGTTAGTTTAACAGTTTGCGCGAAAAATAGTACAATTGGACTATTCATACATGCATGCAATTCCACACCTGCGTACGGTTCTTTTTTTTGTAGTTGTTGTGTGAACATGATTTAATCTTGTTATATTAGACAACTCCTTCCAGCAAATTGCGTAGATGAATCGGCAAGGATACATCTATGTTTTTACTTGTCCACTTACAAATATACATAGCATTAGAATGGGGCTATTTTGATTACAACATTTTATTAACAATAATACAAGATGTCAAACGGCGAACTGCAGCGATCGATAGATAGAAAACTATTCACCAGAGAAATCTGAAATTTGGCGATTTGGCCTAATCGAGCAAAATACATACAAGTCTCTAGCAATTCCGGTTATATCGGAAGTGACAAACAACTTTCCTATTTTAAGGGGAACAGTCTGTATATCCTCATAATTTCTAATTGTCCTTAAAATTCTGGTTTAAATTTATGTAGGAATCCCTATACCTAAATTCATTTGTGTTGGAGATATTTCGATTCTTTGCTGGAAAGTGGCATATGCAACCCCTTCTATAAATGTTATTATCTCATATGTGCATCCGGTTTTCTTCAAAGCGCTTGGGATACTTATAGACTGAAGATAACATGGTGCATAAGAATTATTATATCTTACACAGGTGCGCATAAAAAATGATCAAAGATTAGTTTTGGAAAGTGCACGAAATCAAAAATTTCAAATGGAATCTTCTATATCTTTACTTTATTATTATTTAGTGTTAATAATAAGGGTTATTTACTATCAAGTTTCCTATGCCTATTTGTCAGCGTTTTCAAGTTATTTCGAAGAAAAGTATTTTCTTACATTTACATACATTTAAATGTGCCCACAGTTTAACTAACTTCAGCAAGTTGTTGCGCCAACTAACATCAAACTATAATTAATCCAAACGCGAAGTAGGCATAATGTTTTCAAATGTTTATTGTATTGCAAATCACATAAGTTTCAATATGAGTTATCATTTAATGTAATTTAAAGATTTTGGGGTTGCGACCCCTGTGGCTACGAGTTGCAGGTATGAAGATCATTTGTTCTCCAAAAATTGTCTCAATGGTCTCTCTTCAATCAAAAAAATGACGTTTATCAGCAATTTTATTTAGGAATTAAATTAAGTATTAATTGTACCTAATAGGTAGGTAATACATAACATAATAATACAATTCCCCATTGCAATTAAAAAAAATTGAGTTAACACCCTTACAGTTGGGAGGTTGAGGATATAAGGATCATTTGTTCTCCAAAAACCCCTTTGATGAAAAATTCACATATCAGTGATTTTGTAAAAAAAAAATTGATTTAAGAATCAAGAAGAACAATATTCAATTTGGTTTTTCCACGGACAGCTTGTACCTATACCTACAAGCATATGTAGTTTCATAAGCGGTTGCCTGGAAAGAATACGATAGCTACGGCCATTCTCTTACGAGAGCAATCTAATATTCTTTAAGTTCTAAAGGAATTTCATTTCATTTGGAATTTTTCAAAAGTTCTTGTAGTCCATATTTAATAAGCGTAGCCGTGTTGTCTTGTAATGACATTTAGCAATATTTTATTGCTCCTGTAATTCTTGTGTTAGCTCTAATACATGGTCTCAATGTTATTTTAATCCTTTTTGTCTGGAGATTTTAACGATCGGATAGCATACAAACCTTTGAACGTTCAAGTGGATTAATAGCGATTGGTTAATTATACTGCTTGTGTGGTCAAGTTACGGAAATATTCAGGTTTCGCTACCCATTAGGAATATATGTATGTACCTATATTCATAACTGCGGTCTGTCAATGTACAATGCTTTTATGCCATTTTATCTTTACTTTAATGTTGATTACATTAGCTGCGAGTAAAACTTAGGTATGCAAGTTATTCCACTAATTTAGTTACTAGAAAAATCAAAAAATAGATCACACATGCATTTGTGAAGCTGAAAGTTAAAGATCTATTAACCTATGCCACTTAGTACATTTTTAGTGTTATAAATAGCACCATTACTAATGCTCCTTGTATAATATAGGTAGTCTTTATTACTAGTCCATTGAGATAAAAGTTAAATTAATACAAAAAATTTTGTTCAGCCATTGCCAATAAAATTTTAACTCTGTTTCCTGAATGCCCCAAAAATATCAAATAAGATAACTTTATCAAAGGATGCATGTTGTTGAACCAACTACTAAGCCATCTTGATTTTGATTGCAACTTGGCTTCATGAAACGTTGCAAGTGTAGGTACGCGTACGAGTTCAATTTGTAGCAAATTTTCTCCTCAAGTTGTAATACAAAAATTGTAGTAAAAGTTGCTATTAGTTGTAGGACCCGCACAATCGAATTTTATTCTAATGAAGTACTGTTACTTCGTAATAGTGCGATTTATCGAATTTTATTCTAATGAAGTACTATTACTTCGTAATAGTGCGATTTATCGAATTTTATTCTAATGAAGTACTATTACTTTGTAATAGTCCGATTGTGCGGGTCTATTTTTTCCTACAACTAATAGCAACTTTTACTACAATTTTTGTGTTACAACTTGAATGAAATTCCATTCATGATAGTAAATATTCTACAATTTGTTGTAGTAATAATTCATATCCTCGTAGAGTAAAAGGAAGTGCATGCAATAGTTTCATCATTTAGGTTCCATAATTGAACTGAATTAAATTAAAAAATTATTGCGAATGATATCTAATAATAGAAATTCCTAAATATATAATTTCACAATAACATGAGTAAACTAATTGGCCTAATTAATAAAACGGTTTGCTATCTGGTAAAAAATAATGGTATCTTAATACCATGAACCACTAGAAGGGAAGCCAAAGATTCATTTATGTTAATCTTGCACAAATAAGTAGAGAGAAAAGATTTGTACCCATTTGCCCACTAAACAAACTAGCATCATGTCAAACAATATTCATCCTGCAAATTATTATGTGATATTGCTGCAACGTTTAGTAAAAAAAAATGAAAGAAGTATAGCTGAAAGTCATAAGTTCCATTTATTTTTACCAGATACGAAATCCATTCAACTGCGCCGTGTTATATTTGTTAAAGGGATTTATCTCAGCGTATGCTTTTTGTCCTGCATCCAATGGTATCCAGATTAAATATTAAAAATATATTCGTATATTATTCATTTAGTTTTCTTTGTAAACACTGCAAAATTAAGAAATCAGCCAGTGTCTAGAGATACACGGTTACACACTTGGCTAGCATATAACCTTCATATAGACGTACTCATGTCACTGCTTTTGACCATGACACAAGATTTACGAACAGTAGAGTTTAATGAGAAATCATTTTTAACACTGCATGAAACTCATAAGCACCCAGAACATCGATATGACTTTAAACGGTTTGTAACAACCTAATTTATTTCAATCTGTTAAATATATAGGTATGCACCACCGTTCGTATTAGTTCGGACAGTAAAATTTTGTAAACTCTTCTGAAAAGTAATATAATTGCGTTTAGATATAAATAACATATTTACATTAGGTCCTTTATGAAGTTTATAACCAATTGTAAGCAAATTTTTGAAAGAATATCGATTAGAGCCCTCTAAATTTTTGGGGCAGTATTGCAAGCAATAAACCTACGATACTTACCTGTCCCCAACCCTAAGACTTTTGTGTATGGATAAATGCTTTAGTTTCTAAATAAACTTGCAAAACTTTACGGCCTCATTGCAGTAGAAGAAACTCTTACTTCAACCGGAAAACAAGGAAAAATGGGAACAGTGGGCAGAAACACATAAAGATTGGACACTAGATAACTGGAGAAAGCTCAAGCAATGAGCTTTCTACAGTCACCGTTTTTGTACGAAAAGCGAACGGCCAAAGAATATTGCGGGATTGTACAGCGCCAACGGTCAAGCAAGGAAGAATTTATGTGATTGTTTTGGGTTATTTTTCCTACGCCGGTATAGGGGACATGCAGCGAATCGAAGGTGTTTTGCGAAAAGAGGGCTATTTAGAAATATTGCAAGAAAATGCAATACCACCGGGGCTACGCTTAATCGGCCAAAATTTTGTAACGATGCATGACAACGACCACAAACACTAAGCAGTGATATATAAGAATTTTTTAAATGTCGAACAAGACAATAATACCTTACAAATAATATAACCAAAACAAAAAAATACCCTTACCACCTTAACCGTTTTAGTGCCAAGTGTTTTTAAAAATCCATATCGAATTGTGCCATAAAGCGCGATAGCGCTTTCTTCGTTTGCGATCGCGCTGGTCATTTTTTCGTCGAAATATCTATTATAAATGAAATATTACATTATTTTTTTAAATATTGTTAAAAATAAACTTTGGGACACAATATGTTACAGAAAGACAGCTAATTATGCAGGTTGTTTACGATTAATTGAAAGAAAATTTGTACGAATTGACGATCGTAAATAAAAGTAGCGACATGATTCACCACAGTACGCGAACAGCGCGATCGCGCTGCGTGGCACTAAAACGGTTAATGACTGAAGAACTCTAGATACGTATTTCGGCAACTAAGTTGCCATCTTCAGCAGAATCTACAGAGGAAAATAATGTTAGACGTAGGATCCCGAAAGATATGCAATGCACCAGAACACATTTTCTTTTGTAGATTCTACTGAGGGTGGTTGCCGAAATACGTATCTAAAGTTCTTCACTAGTTTTGTTGCCATTATTTACTAATAATCATATTTCCCCGACCTAAATACCATGGGTTTAGGTTTTATAGGATGGAAAAGTGTGTCGTACCTCAACAACTCACTTGTGAAACATATTACAAGAGGAATTAAATAATATACCGAGTAGTCCTGAGGAATCCTTGAAGAACTCGTGGAACGAATGGCTAGTATTGTGCAAGCTGCTCTTCGCGCAAAAGGAGGTTTCTTCCTTGAACGGAATGTTTGAAAAGTTTTTATTTATTTTTTGTTAGAATTACTTTTATGTTACTATTATACTTTATAAACATCTATTAATAATAATGCAATAAAAATGTTAAGTTTTGGTGTAAATTAGTTAGTATATTTTATTTAATGTATTTGAGTGTCCGAACTAATATGGATGGTAGTGTACATACATAAATATTTAGTTTCTTCATGTTTCTCTTTCCCAATTTATGATATACGTAACTGAAATGTATTCAATGAATACTACATTGTTATGTAGATAATGTTTATCATGTGTTCTATTTTATTTTCTAACGTGTTAAATGTAGGTGTACACATATGCAAAATTTCGACGTTTTTATATCAGTGTCCAAAGTATAGATTAGCATTATAATAAATATCAGTATTATGTATGTAATTTATCAACCTGTTTCCTTAAATAATTAGAATTTTCCCAACAAGCATCCTATATTTGTTCATTTACGTAAGCTAGGGTAAATACCACAAATTTTAATAACAATTGTTTGAATTTATAATTTTATGAAACTAGTATAAGGCGTACAAAATTAAAAATGAATGTCTCACGCACGCATAGGAATAGCTGGGATATTCCTTCTCCAATAACTAGTTACGGTTAATGCTAGTATTACTTATTAATTACCGTTTAAATAGTAGCTTCAAATAAAATTGAT
The DNA here is from genome assembly GCA_031763485.1 of Osmoderma eremita. Classification (NCBI taxonomy): domain Eukaryota; kingdom Metazoa; phylum Arthropoda; class Insecta; order Coleoptera; family Scarabaeidae; genus Osmoderma; species Osmoderma eremita. The sequence continues at coordinate 992,767 of JARFOC010000651.1, forward strand.
AACTAATACTATCCTATATAGGCTACCTCCAAGATAGCCGATGAGTGCTGCCGTTCAAGAAGCAAGTAAAGCTTTGGGTTGCTCAGAGCGTACAATACATAATATAAAACAGGAGCAACAAACTGGTTCATTACCAAGTCCAAACAAACCCAAGAAAAGGAAAGGCATACAACTAAATGGCCCATTACAAACACGCCCATGAGAACACGCAAGCACCTATTCGACGTAAAGTGCATAGTTTTTTTATACAGAATATGCCACCTACATTAAATGCAATTCTTGCTGATTTCAATGCTGATAATGATCTCCCTAACTTCAGTCCAGCAAGTTTACATAGATTGTTACGCGATATGGGTTTCGAATTTAAAAACAAATTAAATTTATTGAAACCTATGAAATACATACACCGCATGGTAATAATGAAGAATTATATATCTGTGTGAATTATATGTATTCATACATAAATTTTGAATAAATATATTGTACGTTAATTTTGCTGACTATTGTTTTGGCTGCAGAACTGTTTTGTAAGATTTCCTGTTTGGTTACTGGACTAGTGTATCGAGTATTATTGTATTCAGTGAAAAATACATGTAAATACTAACATATGTACACTCGTTTCCACATTAAAGTTTCCGACCTAAAATCCAGAACTCCGATATTTTCAACGTTAACAGTGTAGGAGGGTACCAGATGTTCGACGGCTATTTACATAAACAAGTATTTATTTGAGGTCCAAAATACGGAAAGATTTACTACTACCTTAAAAATTGAAATTTCGATAATACCTAGCTTATGCCGGCGCCGCTTGGATAGAAGGACTACATTTACATTAAGAGTTTCAAATACTGTAGGTTGAACAATAAATAATGTAATTAAATTATATCAATTAAACAGAAAAG
>JARFOC010000651.1:993768-1010556 GCA_031763485.1 Osmoderma eremita
ACTGGATGTTAGGCATGTTTTATCGCGTTTGTATTTTATTATTTCACACATAAGTAATACTAATTCAAACCGAAATTGTTAATAATCATTTTTTTATTATTGATTCGAAATCCATCCACATCCATAGCATTTGTAATACTAGGAATTATCTTTCAATGCGCAATAACGTACATTTCAATTGTCAAGACGATACAAACGTGAAGCGTCCACAGCTGTAGTTGCTTCTCAACCGTTTATAAATAAGCCAATAAACACGTGATGTCCTTTATCGTCAGCACGACGTAGTAATTTAAGTCTCTAGGATTATTCTCCACCACTACCCCATTCTATTTTCTTTATTTCCCGTAATTTTCCTGTAAATACAATTTCGAAAATGTCTTCTATCACAGACCCCGGGTACTATGCTTTGGTATTTGTTCGAATTTCTTCGAAGTGGATGTTATTTGTCCGCAGCAAGGAATAAGGATAGTTTTCTCCGGGTTGTACGTGAGCTATTGCTGGTAGCGAAGCGTTTCAATAGTATCGGGGAACGTTTGCACCTTTTCCGTGTAACTCGTGAAAGGTTTCCTGGATCGTTCGAAGTTTTGTTCACCGTTCCAGGTAGTTTACGGTTAGTAACGATTTCCAGAATGCATTCGCGCCATTGTGTTCGATATTTGGGGTAAATGGTGATAAGGAAGCGTTGTACGGACGATAGAATTTCATCTTATCCGTCCGGGGTTCCTTCTGATTTTATTTGGTGGGAGATAAAGATGTCTGTTTTCGTTTCCTTTGTGTTCGCGTGCGAGAAAAATTGTCCAATTTCGTTTAATTGGGTTAATGTTATGTTGCAAGCATAAGAATTTCTATTGTGCAACGTCACACAATAAGATATTTGATTGGACGTAAATGAAGAACATTCATGATGGATTTGTTCGATGCGGATTATTTAGATCCACGTCGGACGCAAATTGAAATCGCTTTCTTATTTACTGAACAACCGGATATAAGTAGGGTAGCTATGGGAGTTCTAACGCAATTTTCTTATGGGTTTTAAAAAGGTCGAGTCATCTTGTGCGTTAGAGAGAAGAACAGGAGTGGGAGTGAGATGATGGACACTGGGGAGACTCGATAACGTCTCGACTTATCTGTGACGTAATCCTAGGAATATTGGTTATAAATATTATTTTTTCTTAGGGGCAGCAAAGTAGATATCACAATGTTGCAACGATTTTTGTTACAACAAAGTAGTAGCTACAATTTTACTTAGAATTAAAATCTATTTCGCTTACATACTGATAACATAAACATTTTTTTCTTAGAATTGAAACCTATTTCGCTTAAACCCTTGGTATTCTGTTTCTAATGTTATATACACGACAGAGATAGGGAGCTTAGAAAGGTACACGGACAGTTTGCGCCGGCAGGCAGCTTTTAAACAGGTAGAGAGGTAAGCAGACAGCTTTTAGACAGCTTTTAGGCAATTAGACAGGTAAGTAAACAGACAGGTTCTAGACGGATTTTAAGAACGTGAGAGTAAGTGATGTTGGACGATGGGGAGACTCGACCCGGCTCCGTAATTCGAATACCCTAATCGTTCACCATCTCTTCCATTCACCCCGCTATCCGTTTACCTCTCCAGGCTGTCTGTTTACCTGCCTAAATTCCCTACATGCCTTTCTAAGCTCCCTGTCGCTACCGTTTATATAACATTAGAAATGGAATGCCAAGGGTTTAAGCGAAATAGGTTTTAATTCTAAGAAAAACATTGTTTATGTTATCAATACGAGGGTGAGAATGCAATGCAGTATAGGTCAGCGAAATAGGGTTTAATTCTAAGAAAAATATTGTTTATGTTATCAATATAAGGGCGAGAATGTAATGCAGTATAAGTCAGCGAAATGGGTTTTAATTCTAAGAAAAACATTGTTTATGTTATCAATGCAAGGGTGAGAATGTATTGTAGTATAGGTCAGCGAAATAGTGTTTAATACTAAGAAAAACTTTGTTTATGTTGTCAATATAAGGGGGAAAATGTTGCGATTCTAAGAAATTTTTTGTTTATGTTATCAATACGAGGGTGAGAATGTAATGCAGTATCGGTTAGCGAAATAGGGTTTAATTCTAAGAAGAACATTGTTTATGTTATCAATATAAGGGCGAGAATGTAATGCAGTATGTCAGCGAAATAGGGTTTAATTCTAAGAAAAACATTGTTTATGTTATCAATATAAGGGCGAGAATGTAATGCAGTATGTCAGCGAAATAGGGTTTAATTCTAAGAAAAACTTTGTTTATGTCATCAATACGAGGATGAGAATGTAATTAAGTATAGGTTAGCGAAATAGGGTTTAATTCTAAGAAAAACATTGTTTATGTTATCAATATAAACGTGAGAATGTAATTCAGTATAGGTCAGCGAAATAGGTTTTAATTCTAAGAAAATCATTGTTTATGCTATCAATATAAGGGTGAGAATGTAATGCAGTATAGGCCAACGAAATAGGTTTTAATTCTAAGAAAAATGGTATCTACTACCTTAACCCCCTTAAATCGTTTGGTAGCAGAAATAATCATGTACTTCCACAATATACATGTACCTGATTTATAAAGGTTGAAGATAACTTAAATGATATAACCGGGTCGGGATCGTTTTCTTGTAAGTGCAAGATTTAATAAGCACTTTAAGGAATTTACTTATGGACCACGCTGTATGGAGAGAAATCACTTTCAAATAGCTGCATCAGCGCCAAGTTTTACTTGTTAAATTACTACAAGTTTTAGTAGTTTTCATAATAGTTCAACATGTATTAGGTACGTCCCATTCAAAAATATCTAAAATATCTCCCAGTTTTGACGGATCCTGCATTCGGTATTCTCTTCTCTTACTTCATCCCTTATCTACACCAACCACCTTCATTGCCAGTCCTATTTCACACTCTTCATCTCACAGTCAAATTAAATTTGCGAAGTCAACGCGGCCCTACGGCCCGATTTCTGATACCGCAACGAAAACTTTTCAGACTTGCGTACCTCGTAGATGGCGACAGTATCTCCTTAACCGTCACCGTCATCTCAGTCAAAAATTTAAATAATGGCGCTTGAAGTTTCTATATTTCGATTATCTCCGAGACACCCAGGGAGCGATATCTGCGTGCCGCGAATACTAACTGTGGTTATTGTTATTTTATCTTTTAGGATTTGCATTTATATTGGTGGCGTTGGCCCGGTCGAGAGGAGTAACTTTTGCTGTGTTAATAGATTCGGCGGGGGCTAGGTTAGGTGGAGTCGAATGGTTTCTCTTTTTATTGATTTTTTTCTTTTGGAGACTGATGTATGCAAATTTCTTATTTGGAATGGTAAATGAAATTTGTGGAGGTGTGTGGAGGAGAATTAATTAAAGAGTTAACTTAGGAAGGCAGCAATGGACAATCAATTATACCAAGGATTATCTTCCACAATGACTTAGCCGCCAGTGTCTTCCGTCTACTTTCGAGTGACGCCTCGCTGTGGCTTGTTAAAAGCGCAGTGTAGCTGATTCCTCTCTTCGGCTAAATGTTGTCCAGTTTAAACGGCGTTATACTTTTTCGATCGATAGTTGTAGAAAAATATAGTGTGGAGACCATACGACAGAAGCATACTCAAGCTTTCTGACAACAGAGGTGAAGTATAAAGTTTTCAATAAAGCAATATTGTTAAAGAATTTAGATGTTCGCAATATCTAACCCAATGCTTTAGAAGCACAAATAGAAAAGTTCGTAATGTGAGGTACAAGAGAAAGACCGGAATCAAATAAAACATCAAGATTTTTAACAGTATGAGAACGTGTTGAAGTGTTGGTATCTATTTCGTATACAGGGTAGAAAAAAATACTTTCTTGGTATAGCAAATAAACGAACATTTATTGATATTCAGCTTTAATTTAGATTCTGAACACCATTTAGTTATGGTATCAAAATTTTGCTGTACATCATCACACGTTTTAATGGATGGACAAACCTCTAAGTCATCAGTGCAGACAAGTACTGGGCAGGATAGAGAACCAAGTAAGTCATTAATGAACAAGACAAAAAGAAGCGGTCCTAGATGAGATTCTTGTGGTAGACAGTTCTAGACAGCCGAATTACGTGAAGCTTTGCAGGCATAGGTAGCCGTATATGCTCAGCACACGCTGAAAATTTGAACTGCGCACACCCTCTGGTTCGGTCACTATGCTCCTCCAAAGTTCCTGGACTGTGCTTCAAAATTGACTATTTTCTTCACACATTTTGGTTTTCACCAGTCGATGTGCCGTGGAATGGCGCTTATTTTGGTGGCGCTTATTTTGGTGTCGTGGCTATCTTTATTTTATCGTCGGAAAGATCGAGTTTAGTGTTCAAAAGTATGAAAAATAGCCCAAAATTAAGCATTTTTGTCATACTTTTGACAATATCTAGACAGTTCTAGGCAGCCGAATCGTGTGAAATGTTGCAGATATAGTTAGCCATATATGCTCAGCACACTCTGGAAACTTCAACAGCCTCTACGCTCCTCCAAAATTCCTCGATTGTACTTCAAAACTGACTAGTAAAAAAAATATAATTGATTCTCATTGTCAAGTAAGATTGTAAAAGTGTTAATAATGACAAGCTTGATCCATATGTCGACAGTTTTTGGGATAAAATACTATGATCAATAATGCCAAATGCTTTACTAAAGTCAGTGTATATTACGTCAAGCTACCTATAAAATATTGGCGAACTTAATAAATAAAAAATTGAAAGAATACAATTAGGCGACTACCAAAATAGCTTTAGACTAGGGCGATTAACTATCAATGGAATACACATACTTGATGAGATAATAGAGAAAGCACGACAACATAACAAGAAAATACTAATCATAATCTTCATGCAATTTAAAATTGCATTCGACTCATTGAAAAGAGAGAAGATAATAAAAGAACTACGTACCTTAGAAGATTGTATATTCAGTACTAAAAAGCAGTAGCAAACCAGTGCTAAAGAACAGTTACAGAAAAAACAAACATAAACAAAGGAGTGAAATAAGGGGATCCGATCTCTACAGCTCTGGCCAATTTAACATTAAAAGGTACTATGAGGAGGGCAAAACTGCCCAGTAAAAATATTATTTTTAATCCAGTACAAGTCGTAGCTACGTGGACGATGTAACGATAATAGCAAATAACCAAAGAGATCTAGTAAATGCGCTTAGCCGACTAGAGGAAGAAGCAAAAAAATATGGATTGGAAATTAATGAAGAAAAGACAAAATATGTGAAAATAGGATGTGAAATGGATGGGGAAATAAACTAGAACGAAATAGTTACGCCGGTCAACCATCTGGGAATAATATTAGGACGAACATCTAAAGACAGGATAAAAGAAAGGATCCGAGAAGGCTACCAACCATACGCGAAATATAAGACGCTTTGATCTGTTTCAGGAATGTACTTTAATTGGTATATTGTTTTTGGAATAAACGTTTATTATTATTTTTATTGTTATTATTGCAAGAAGTTTAAAACTCTCTGAGTCAATATAAAATCATTATTTCGTTCAGATCTCAATATTTCGCTCTATATGTAGAACTTCTACAGGAGATTAGGGCGAATGTTATGAGTATATATGTTAAATAAACACAGTATTTTAGAATTACATTTCTTGTCAACTAGAATTTCGCTTATATAATTTAGATTAGATAAAAACAGTGCCAAACTGTCAAGGTCTTGGCCTATGATTGTAGTACTTTACCATTCATTATTTCTTCCCAGTTTATTAATATAGTAATTTTTGTATAGACTACTACAATAAAGACAAGTTATTATTGATATTATTGTTATCCTAAGGCGACAAATTTTTCGTGTCATATCCTTGCATCTGTGCCAGAGGTATTCGCAAGAAGAAAGATTTTAATAGTGTCTGAATACAAATCTCAATATGTTTCTATTGCGTATTTTTTAAACAACAAACATAGGCAATACAAGTCTAGCGGTGTATCAGTTCCCAATAGGGTTCATCAGTGATCTATATTGCCCCCCCCCTTCCCCCCTGCTTTTCAATCTATACATGAATGACATATAACTTTGTAAATGATTTTCTACTTTATACATAGATGACGCCACTATACTTGTTTCTGGTGGTGACTCTGATCAGCTTGAAATTGCAGGTAACGCAGCAATAGATCGTGTCCAGCAGTGGTTTTGTTCAAATAAATTGTACTTGAATGACAAAAAAAGACTAATTCTCTATTATTGCACACTGTTCAGCGTACCGAAAATATTACTTGCAATCTTTATATTTGTACTAAACCCTTGCAGCAACTACACTTTGCTTGGTTCTTAGGGATCATAGTGCAGGAGAATCTGTTGTGGAATGAACACAGCGACCATCATACGAATGTCTTGCATCAAAAAGCTTACCCTTAAAATCTAGTTTGTCTTTGGAAACCCTCGTTTCCGTTTATTATTCTGAATTTCAGACTGTGCTTCATTACAGAGTTCTTCTTTAGGGAACTTCTTCTGTAGCAAAAAATGTTTTTATGGCTCAAGAGCAAGTTATCACAGCCGTCAGTGACATAAGCTGAGAGATTCATGCAAGCCTATTTTTATCGCATATGAGTTCTTAACTCTACCTTTTCTCTATATTTTGGAAAAGCAAAGATGAGTATTTGAAGTACAGTAATGTTCATGCATACGAGACCCGTTACTGCAACAATCTATCCAGCTGATCATCTGGATGTTTATGCTAGGGGTCTCCAATATTTAGGCAGAAGACTTTGCAATAATTTGCAATTTTTATTTCAAAGAAAGTATTAATTTTAAACAGTCAAGAAATTTTTAATTAGTAAATGTTATTATTTCATTATTTTGCTTTGATCCAGTATAATATATTTGTCGTTATAACTGCTCGTTTCTGAATCTGTGTATTATTATTTTAGTTATTTAAGTTTATGTGTAAGTCTAAGTTTATTTAGGTTTGCCTTAGTTTTAGGTCTATGTTTGTTTCTTCAGTTTATTTTTGTCTTTTTCTCTATGTCTTGACTGGTTCTACTGTCTTTGGCGCCTTTGAATCAATAAAAGTTACTTACTTACTTTTTCAAATTGGAAGATCGCTTTGAAGATTTATTAACATGATTGGTCATTTACTTTGTACCAATATTTTCTTATGAACAATTTACTGTTTTTTTTTCAGAAAGCTTTGGTAAAATATATTTAATATTAAGAAGTAAATCAAAATTGATGATTCGCCTCATTTACCAATGAATATTATCCACTATATCTGCACTAACACCATAATCTAATGCCTGTTACATTCTTTCTGCAACGTACTATATAATTCTAGGTGTTAAATTCGTCTCATCTAGCGAGTATATTCAGATCTACCCCTGAATTCCTTCGCTTTCACCTCACATGCATATACTGACGCTCTATGCAATATATTACCATGCTTCCCGTATTCTTTTGACTATATACCCTTTGATCTCACTCACATTGAGTTTCATGCATCTATTTCCGGATTTCCACTCCGATGGAAACTGGCGCGAATGGCACAAACACGTCAACCAAATGCATATGCATTTAATATTTCCGCAAACGCTTTCTTTTAAATCTTCTACCGTTGTTTCTCGTCCCCATCTGTCTCTTTAAAACTCGGGAAAGATGTATATACGCGCATAAGAGGGATTCCGCGTTCAAACGGCTAGCCTAGAGCGAGTTTAAAAGATCTTACGGACGAAACGTGGAAGATCCAAAGCAGTTTGGTTGCTTCCGTTTTATATAGAATATGAAAATCGCCCGTTAGCGCGGGAAATTTAAAAAATACATTTGAATAAATCCATTTTAACAATAGAAAATAATAGAAATGGGGATGACTTACCTATCGTTGTTATTAACGTAAGGGAGTAGAGGAAAGACGAGCTGAAACTCCATCTGTGTGAATGATGATGGTAGAAGATGGCGCCGTTTCCGGAATTGCCGACGTATCCGCTTCCCGTGGCTTTCAACGCCCTGAATAAGGCTTCTTGAAACTCCACGACCTCTTCGGCGGCTAATTTCGTCCAATTTTCCCTGTACAAAATGTTCAAATTCTCCGTAATACTCCACAGTCTATCGACCGTTTGCGTTCTCAAGTCACTGATCGCGCTATTCTCAGTTCTGGGCTTGATTTTGGACGCGGCGACCGCTGTATCGTGATGAAAACCGCCTTCTAGAGCCATAAAAGTGAACGCGCCCACTATAGTGTAGGCCAACACCAAAGAACACACGCCCAAAGTAGCTAAAATCGACGTCGAAGATTTCGTGGGGCACGTGTAGCAACAGCAAAGGAACGTTTGATTCTCCATATGGTATTGGGGCTCTCTGTGTTCGTAGCAGCACTTGTTCGTGGCCGGACTTCCCGGTGGGGAAATTCGTCGCATGTAGGGTGAATGCGGTGGGTAGCCGGGATAGGCTGGGGTAGTTGGGGACGTCGCGCTGATGGGGTCGCGAAGCATAGTTCGGTTTGGAGTCGCTACGCGTTGTAATGATGATGTAGTTGATATTCTAGGATTCTGGGGTTTGTCGGAAGAGTAGTATTATTCAACCATTTCTGCCTGAAAAGAAAGAATAATTTCGTAAAGTGTAACAGTTGAGAGAATCAGAGCTTTGACGACATTAACATCGTGGTATTGCAGAATTTTATTAGTAATGCTACTTGTTCAATATATACGAAGCATTAAATGAAATAAACTTGAATTTAATCGTATTGATACAAGCAGAATGGCCAACACGAATACAGTATGTCTGGTTTCTTGTGTCACCGCAGTTATAAGTATCTAATAAAAATGTACTATGCAAAAGCATACAGGTATAGAAAACGTTCATCTTGGATGCCGATTTCAATGTATTATTGGTAGAACGTTGCCAAATCGTACGGATCTCCCGTTCCTACCTACCGCAGTAGGCAGTGCGTTCTCGGCGAGTAATCATTATAAATGTACGTGTGCCAGATAGAATATTTCTAACGCCCAAACAGGTGTTAGAAGAAATGACGCCACAAACCGAAAGGTACAATAACCCCTCCCCCTCCCCCCCCCAATGATATCCACCCTTCTCGGGGTCAGCTCAGTGAAGACGGCGGGGTTAAAAGGGTTGGCGCCACCTCCGTGAGAAAACGTTCTTTTCCCCGAGATCCAACGTACGGAGGAACGCTAGTGAATATCCTCTGAGTGAATATTTCTTACCAGTTCAAATAAGTAAGACAACTTTGGTGTATCAGTAAAAAAGAATGTATTGATATGATTATATAAAAGATTAAGTAAGAAGGGTTGCGATATTAATTTAAGTTAATGTTAACATTGGTTTTGCCGGAGCGAAGCTCCTTAAAACCATAGAATAGATAGATGGGTGATCACTCAACTTTACACTAGCATACAGAATGGCTGAAGACCGTTAAATTATCAAATTATCAAAGTTAAAATTAAGTAGTTACCAACACAAAAAAAAGATATATATTTAAATGTTCAAGACTTCCGATGAGTGCCAATTGCTACAAAGAAAAGGTTAATTCCGACCTGTTCGGTGACTCCGTACTTCCGATCTGGCTAACCGGCCTCTGATAGAAGGTTATCGGCCACTCTAAGTCCAGCAATCCGCGTCCCACTAGCTGGCTGGTGTGAAATTCCTTTTGGAAGTCCCGAGGGTGGTCGGTATTCACCAATAATATACAAATTCCCAAAACTTAAGGGTTGTGCCCTTAATATATGTACAGGTAATAAGATAACCCAAAAGAAAAAGCCCTAAAAATACATTTTGGTATTACCACGTGCCATCAACAAAATAAAATACAAAAATTAGGAAGGATTAGCAATTATTACCTTGGTGTTCAGGGCTTTCGCTTATTTGCTTCACGTGTTAGCCAATTAATCCACGAATATATGGTGAACGTTCCCCAATCGAACGTAAATTTGTCAAGGGATTTATATCCCTGTATTACAGGATGGATCTAACATAAATATTTCCACGAAATTTTCTTCAAAGCTAATATTTTAGATGAGAGATCTCGGTGTGCTCTTTGATTCTTGTTTGGTGTTTGATAAGCATATAGTGGGTATGTGTTTGTCTGCGTCTCGTACTCTTGGTTTCATCTTCCGTGCGTCCAAACATTTTAACGATCTACTTTATACTTTGCGTTTGTTGTCAGTAAATTAGAGTATGGATCAAGCATCAGGTATCCATTTTACGGTACTTATAGCACTGTTATTGAACGTGCTCAAAAACATTTTTTGGAATTTTTATCTTTTAAAATACTTGGAAATTATCCTGATTGGAATATAAACTATAATTTGCTGTTAGATGAGCACAATATGCAATTCCTGGCTCAGCGTAGAACATCTCATAGTGCACGATTTTTGCATAGACTCGTGAGTGGTACTGTTGACTGTTCAGACTTGTTGTCTAATGTTAACTTTAATGTCCCTAGAGTGTCGTCACGGTTTGTGTCAACATTTACATATGGCCACCCCAAAAACTAATCTTTTTTTCAAAGCTCCACTTACCCACATGGCTTAGAATGTAAATCTGTTTTATGCAGATGTTTTCACTGGTACTGTTAGGAGTTAATTGCTCATAGTTTTTATATTATTTATTAATTTTTTTTTGGTATTGCAAATCAATGCAATTTTATGAACCAATTGCATTAATTTCTTGTTATTGTTAGTTAATTGTATTTTGATATATGTATTTGTACTTATGTATGTGTCCTGTAATTGGGCCTTGGCCTGTTGGGCAAATAAACCGATATTATCATTATTATTATGAAGATTTTTCTTTAATAGCTTTTAATGAAATATTAATATTTACCATGTACAAAGTTGTGGCCTCATTTTGGGTGTATTTAACTATAATCGTGTAATTGAACTGAATTAATATTAGTGCAACTATTATTTACCATTATTATAAACATAATTCGAGTAATTACAAAATATTTGGCAGTGTAACAACTTTCGACATGTCAAATAAGGTCCTTAGACCAACACCTTGTATTAGATGCTATTTTTTTTAAGGGTTACTCGCAGAATTTCCCTTTACTTCTTTGAAAATACTTCTTGATTCTTAATTTCCATCTTTGACTCGTAAACCATAAGCTCTAAATTTTCATTTCCCGAATTACTGTTCTTAGATTGAACAATTACACTCCTCTTGCAAGAAAATTAACAGAATTTGAAATTAAATTGGCGTAGCGAATTTTAACGAAGGGAATTGCTAAATTACCGTACAGAAACCACCGACCATCCTTTCAAATTCAAACTGCGATACCGAAATTACAAAGCGCCAACGAAATAGGAGCGACCAGCAGACGGACGTGTCGGGAAAGCAGCGAACATGGCAAACCCGAAACCGAAAGGTCTAAAACCAACGTGACGGATTTGTGGCAAGTCTATTCGAACCGCGGACCTCCACCCAGCAGTCCTCGGCCGAGTCTTGGAGGGCGCCGTCCAATTTCCACTCGCTAATTATTAATCAGAACGCATATTACCTTTGGCCGATTAAATTATGTCTGTCAAATCTTCTAGGGTGGTTACGAGAAACGCGTAGGATGGAAGTTTAAAGCGGTTAGACGTCGTGGATATCTGAAGATTCGACGGAAGGGAATAAGGGGGAGGAACTCTCGATTCCTTGCGGAAATATTATCTTGTGGGATAGTCGCCGCACTGGAATCGCGGATTTGGGCCGAAAACGTAGATTGGAACCACTGCAAGACAATCTGATTTTATTCTGGAGAGATGATGGTAATTTTCACTTATTATATTATGCCAGAATGACGTATGGGCAATGATGTTGTAGAATTAAAGGAAGCATGTCTTTAATCTACTCTCCAATAAAAAAAAAAATGTTACAGCAAGCAATGCTTTGCCGAAATAATTTGTGTTAATATCATTTTGGTTAAACTGGTTACTCCTTTTCAATTTTTCTACTCACCTCATACCTTAAAAATAAAATAAAAAACCCAGTTTCTGATAAACTACCCTAAGATCTGGCAGAGATAAAGATTAGAAGGCCATAGGTCAATTAGAAACTGTTGCTGAAGACCTTGGAGTGAGCTAACGCTCAACTTGTAGGTACTGGAATTACTTTTTGCCAACTGAAAATGTATGACTAAGCCAGGGTCGGTAACTACCAATAATCGCACTCTTAATGCAGCCTAGTTTAGGAGCCACTGGAAGGCTTGTATCAACGCAAACAATGAGAAACCGTTTGCATAGCTCTATTAGGTTATATGCCCGAAAACTGTTGGCGTGTATACTTTTTACTCCAGAGCATAAAAGATCTCGTAGAATATAGGCTAAAGCATTTAAGTTGCCGTCATAGTTTTGTGGAATTGGCGTTTTCAATCTATAATTTTCTTGTAAGAACTTCTGTAAAATTGAAAATTTTGATTGAACCTTTGAAGGTGAAAAAGAGTAGAATATACATACCGCAAGTGCAACATTACTGTTAGTTACTTCAAATTGTATGGGGAATGTTATTGCATAAAATTTTTACTATTCGTATACCTTATTCCTCCTATCAAGTAACTTACTACACACACACACACACACACACACACTCACACACACCTACATACATGTGTATTGTGATCTATACGGACTACCTACCTGTCTAAGCAAAATCTAAGCTAAATCTAAAGCTGTATATTTACCTGTCTACCTAACTAAAAGCTGTCTGTTTACCTGTCTAAAAGCTACCTGCCTACCTGTGCAAGCTGTCTGTGTGCCTGTAGTCCGGGTTGATAATACTATATAGAATGATTTATGTATTGAGAATTTATTTGCAATGAAGTTTGTGAAGCAGAAGGACGCACTTGTAGTAATAAACTTAGATCTAGCTAAATACTAGCTCACCAAACAGACATGGTACTTTTCTCCGTTGCATTATTTGCGACCCCTCAAATCGTGGTAAAACAAATCCCATTACATTACTGTTTAACGAAAACGGTCTAAGATTCGAAAATGTGCACTCAAAATCCTCCTTTGTTTATGTTAGGGTGTGGCATGCAAATTGCCCGGCAAATTATTAATTCTTAGAACAATTGTTTATGTTATCAATATGAACATGAGAATGTAGTATCGTATATGTAGCCGAAATAGGTTTCTTGTTCTAAGAAAAATTGTAATGATGATTTGCTAATAATGAGTATACCTACCGCTATAAATTCATGTTAGAAATTGCTTTAAAACAAGAAACGCTTCTGTGTTAATATGCCTTTTTATTGTGTGGAAAAAATTGGTCGGTGAAATTGCTTTTGAATTCCAAGAAATATTATTTTGTCAATAAATAATGTAATCTAGGACTACACTTCGGTTTTAATTCTAAGAAAAATGGTACTACTTTGTTGCCAGAAAATTGTTGCAACATATGCAGTTTGCTGACCCCGAAAATATTCCCCTCAGACGGGATGAGACGTGCTCTGGCCGCCTCTATCTCTCCCCAACTCTCTCCCACTCCTCTTTCTAACACACACGATGTAGTATGGTATGCAAGATGGCCGGAAAATTAGGAATTCTTAGAAAAATTGTTTATGTTATCAGTATGAGCATGAGAATGTAGCACCGTATATGTAGGCGAAATAGGTTTTTATCCTAGGAAAAAATATACTAATGATTTGCTAATAATGAGTATGCCTACCGCTATAAATTCATGTTAGAACTTGCTTTAAAACAAGAAACGCATCAGTTTTAATTTTTCCGCAAAATGTTATTTGACTTTTTATTGTATGGAAAAATTCGTCGGCGAAATTGCTTTTGAATTCCAAGAAATATTATTTTGTCAATAAATATTGTAATCTAGGACAACACTTCCGTTTTAATTCTAAGAAAAATGCTACTACTTTGTTGTCAGAAAATTGTTGCAACATTTGCAGTTCTTTCTCTTTCTAACACACACGATGAGTCGTTTTCTAGCCACATAATAAAATACATTGAAAAGTGGCCTAGAAATCCCATAGCTACCCTGCTGATGTAATAAATGCAATCCGTCAATTCTTTGATTCAAAATCCATAGAGTTCTACAATACCGGCATACAAAATTGGTGTCAGGTTGGCAAAAGGCCATTAGTGTATTATTGTTTCTTAATAAATATTTATATTTTACTTACACCAACCCAATGTTTCGGAGCACCCCACAGGATATGAATCGATTTTTGAGAAACCGTCACATTATTTACAAAGATACCAAAGTGCCATTTATTAAAGATATTTACTACAACAAACATTACGATTTTCAAAGTCTTTACACCAGCGAATTCACGGCAGGATGACCTATTGAGAACATTATTATAAATAATCCCAAATGAAAGGGCAGAAATTCCATTTCTTTCTTCGCTTATACTTTTAATTTTTTCGGTACAATCTTCTCTTTTCGAGTGAATCGCCTTTAAAAAAAAGTAAGTTGAGCATTTAAATTAAGAGAAATCCGAAAACAAAGCGGAGTATAATGAGACCAGTCTACGAAAAATTCGTTTGGATTCCGACTAAACCCGGAGTGGTGAAGCAATTAACGAAAGGCAAATTTCTATATGAAAACGGTGGATGAAAAAACCGACTGCTACGCTTTTCCATTTGGCATTGTCTAAAGATGCGAAAGGGGGGCAAAATAACTTATTTTAGACGATTTCGCTTTTATAAGCATTTTCTTTTTTTTACGCGTTAGTCGGTAAGGTAGGCAAACCCGGCGCTTATTGTTGGGGAATGATTTTAAAAAACTGCTTCGTCATTTGTTTGTTTAAACGGTGTACGCTTTTTCTCATCGGAGGTAAAGGGAAAATACAAACGCGCCAAGTTGTGTCCAAGGACGCTGTCTGAAATCTAACGTGTGCAAGAAATGAATTGTATCGCTGGCAAGTTTTATTTTGAAATAAAATGGTTGGTCGATCTCGGGTTGCTTAAGAGATATCGTATGGAGGAATAAATACCGCAAAGGAGAGAGTAAGGCAAGAATACATAAGACAGCCACAAGACCTATCACAACATACGCCGCTGAAACAAGGCCAGACACATCAAAGACACAGCAGATGATACCAACCAAATGAAAATAATAAGAAGCATTTATGGAAGAACTTTACAAGACAGAATTTGGAGCGATGACCTACGACAACAAAGCAACATACAAGACAGAAAAGTGGATAAAACATCGGAGAAAATACTGGAATAAACACATAAACCAGTTGAATGATTTCAAAGGGAAATAACCAACTCTGCTGCATGGGTGTGAGTCCTGGTTGCTCACTGAGAAACCAAGGAAAGAAACTTCAAATGATTGCAAGGGAGTACCGATGAAGAGTGGCAGACCTTATGATATTGGATTACCCTCAACTGACAAAAATAAAATCGACAGGGTGCAAATATATGGATATGTAGCGCAATAAAAATAGGCAAAAGAAAGAGAGCAATATCCATGTTAACATGCAATAATAACATTGTAAATACTTTTAAAGAAAGGGATCTGACATTTACACAAACGAAGGAACAAGTCCAAAGAAGAAAGACTTCAAGATCAATATGCCTTCCTCTTCACGGTAAAAGAGGAATACGATTTGTTTCACTTGGTTTGTATGTAAGTGACCTTACATCCCTTACACATAGTGTTGGGTCATGTATTGATTTATGGACGAGATCATAAGTCAGTTTTCCGCCGTTTTGATTAATAGCATATACTATTTTGTATTTTAAATTATTTATGTTTAAGTCCTTGTCTATATTATACTCGTTCGCTGATCCCTTTCTCCAATATACTCTAAGGGATACTCTAAAGGATTTCTTACCTAATTAGGCTGTTATGTGTTCTGACGTTTCTTCTTGGTCAGGATCATAGCCCATTTTCCATTAGTACTATTCAGATTAATTGGATTTGTTCTGTACGGAGTTGTTAGGATGAAACGGGAACGGATATTTCACAGTTCTGGGCCTATCGACCTAACTTTAATATTGAATAAGGCAAAGGACAATCGGTAACCGGGTTAACCACAGGGGAATCACAGGGAGAAGGTTCATACAGATCGATTCCTATATGTTTGCGGTTTTTCTATTTTTTTACAAAATGTATTACTACATATTCTTACTACATAAATTAGATTCGTATTGATTAGTTTTTCTCCCAATTTATGTTTGTTGATTCAATCTTACTTAACTAACAGAATTAACTACGTATTCTATAACGGGTTCCGTTCATCCGAGTTTCAATCAGCAAGTGATGTTCCACAGGGCTCCAATCTTGGGCCATTACTTTTCAATATATTTATTAACGACCTTCTAGAATCCCTTAATTGAAAATTTTATTCGAGTGGTCTGCAACTAATAACTTGGTACTGAACATTGATAAATGCTACACCGTGTCTTTTACTAGGAAAACTAGTATATACCATATAACTTCACTTACACCATTGCTGACCGTACTCTGAATAAGTTGAACGCTATCAAAGATTTAGGAGTTACGTTCGACGCTGATTTGTCCTTTTCATCGCATATTGAGGACGTGTGCTTATCTGCATCTAAAATGCTAGGCTTCCTCATCAGAACGTCTGGACAATTTAAAGTTATCGCGCTCTTGAAGTCTTTATTCTTTCCTTTTGATCTACCTAAATTAGAGTATGCATCAATTATATGGTTCCCTTACTACACCCCTCAACACCTTCCATTTGAGCGAATTCAGCGTCGTTTCTTGAGATTCCTCTCATTCAGAGTAAATGGAGCTTATCCACTAATACACAGTATCGGGAAAATCCACACCGCACAAATTAATTTAATAAAATTCGGGACATATGTTTCAAGAGCA
>JARFOC010000651.1:1010656-1029305 GCA_031763485.1 Osmoderma eremita
GAAATAAATTAATTCAATGTCAGCTTTTTCTAACCTTTGCTGAATCCTTGAAACACAGTGGAGTTATTAGCGTTACAGTGCTAGTTTCATTTTTAATATATTTTAAAATTCAAAATACCCGCCGTTTCATTTTCATTAACATACGTGACACCGCGGCGCTGTTTATAACGACCTACCCCCACCACGAGAGAAACACCTCTCTATTATCTTCTCTATGGTGTATTTCAAGCCAAGGGAGGAAAGTGTCCTATTGCAGGCTGCGGGCAAATATTATAAACCAAGTCGAGGTTTGTAATTGCTTTGCCCTAGGCCTGCATTAGCATTTTCCTAATGTGGATTGAATGTGATTTTTTTCCCAACCAGTCCAATTTTAACGAATTAAAGGTCTAAAAATAATAAAGACATATCTGTGAGTGACATGATAGATAGTAGGCTTAATCTGTCAAATATTTTTTGAAAACTGTCAAGTTAGCCTCGTTTTTCAAAAGGTGTTCAATAATAGTAAATAAAAGTAATTTGATTGAAATTTAATATCATAAATATTTTTTATAAACATGTGTATACAATATGTCGAATAGCATAATATGATAATGATAATCTGTAATCTGTCGTGCACACCACCTGAAATTCGTACAGCAATACTTGCCACTGTTCACTACATAAAATGCAACAAACTGCTCGTTCAGCTTTAACATAAATCAGTAGTCTAATCTTTTGTATTTAACTTTGTTGCAATTAAAAGATTGTGTATCCGTTTTGTTTATTTCTGTGTTTATGACTTTTGTAGGTTAAGTTATAAAATAATTATTATTTATGGATTTCTTATTTAAATATACTCGCTCCTAAAACGACAGGTACCTAATAATTTAGCAATTATCTCATAAATTAACTCAGACTGGGTAAAATGTACTGTCATCTATCAATAATGTCACATATAAAAGTTGTACAGTTTCATCATGTCAATATCACTTACTTTTAAAAAGTAAGTACAACTTTCCTCCCTGCTGGGAAAAAAATAATTTGTTTTTTGAATAATAATGATAATGAACTATTACAGAATTTAAGTAAATAAAGATTGTTCATGTAGGTACAGTAATAGCGTAGAAGCAATATTTGCCACCACCAAAAAGATCAACTAAAGTAAAGAATTCCCAAAATACATACTGATGTATTTTGCATCCTGATGACACCAACCTTGCTTCTCGGGTGATACTTTCATAACCTAAAAAAAAATCGGGTACAATCAAAACATTCACTTTAGGCGAGTTCTTAAATTCAAGGGTGGATCCATGGATGAATTTAAGAACTGGCCTTTTATCCTTCGATTACAATTTCTAAAACTGCACTTTAAGGAAGTAAGCGCCACAAAAACATTTATTCGGTAAAGACACAACTAATCCTTCATTCGATATTTCAATCACTTAATCTCCAAAAATTAAATTACTGTTGCCATTAATACTTATCGAAGACGCAGACTAATTACCGTCTCAAAATTTTCGCAACCGCAATTCGTTATGTCTTCATTTTCCTTCTAGAATCTAAAATATACGGCGTTTTAAATTACAGCCTCAATACATTTAGCATTTCACTTTTGCGAAACGACAAACATAAATAACAATAAAGTAATCAAGCCACCCGGCCTTTGATAAATTGAACCGGAGCCGAGCCGTCTCTCCCACATCTGAGCCCTGAATAACGACTAAGGGCCTAAAAACTACCCGAGATGACGTCTATCGATCCCCGGCGCCCCTAAAAAGTTCGACAAAAGAAAGCCAGCCGCCTCACCTCAGTACTCCGGGGAATATAATTCTGGTTAATTAATTTTTTGTCGTGTCGCCAGCGCGACATTTCCGGAAGAGACATCCCGCCCGATGTAAATTAGATTTACATCGCGGAGCGGCAGGTATACGGACTGTTTGGCAACTAATTGCCGAAGGGAAGACCTCCTTTGAATGATAGGTCGACCTAGTAAATCTCGAGAGGGTGTAGCGATTCCGGAAGGGGTACGGGATAACCTCCGGCTTTTAAGGAACGATGCGTTTGCAGAATTTGAATTGAAGGGTTGGCATAAAGTTCCAGGGCCTCCTTCTCATACAAGTCAAGGATGTTGTCAACGAAATATCGACAGTTTAAATGCCTCGGAGATATTTGAATCCGGAAACATCGGAGGAAATTTATTATTAGACGAGTCGCGGGGATTTTAGACATCCACAATAAAATTAAATCTTTCCGAGGAGAGGGCCTTTTGTAAAACTTTTAAGCGGTACATACTGTGCAGCGTTGTTTCATTGAAGGAGTTTAGACGTTTATTAAGTTAGGAGCAGAACCAAAACTTCTAAATAGTTATAAAAGGTCTTATACATCACAAAAAGACAAAATAAAATAACTACCATGCATGCAGAATTATCTGAAAATATAAAGATGGAGCTATTACTCCAACAGGATAACCTTTCTTATTATAAAACACTACAAATTAGCAATTGGTTTCGCGAAAATACCTTTTACTTCCATATCGCAAAAGACAAGATATGATATAGTCATTATATTTAAAAAAAAATTTGTAACAGGAATTATATCGCGAAGAGGTATTAGCAATTTTCTCTGGCGTTTGCAATAGTGGTGTTTGATTTTGGCAACCACACACGACCAAGCTAAGAATGAGACGCGTGTTCAGTTAGTCTTGACCACGGAGGGCGAAGTAAATTATAAATGAGGTGATGCAAGTTCTAGTTTAGTTTCTAGTGGTAGGCGGCGTTGTAGTTAGTGTACTTCCAATACAAACGGTAACGCGGGAAGTCATTTTAATGTTGATGCTTGTCAGATACAGTCAGCTGCTTGTCTTGTTTGGTTTCGTCAGTTTTGCTCTAGATTTTTCTTTCTAGTTATTAGTTACAATTAGTAAGTGTAGTGATTAATATGGACAGACTCTTATTAGGTTTCTTCGTAGTGCAGTCAGAAACTATCCGAAATTGAACGACGCATGCGCACTAACTGCTATGCGTTCGCAGTGATACAATTTCATATTTTGACAGTTTGAAATTTACAATTTGGTGTTCGCAGAGTAGTAGGATTGCAGTAGTAGGCGATTAGTGATTAGTCCATAAAGTTCACGGATTTCATGTGGATTTCAAATTGGCTCATGCGTATGTAACGAAATTCATTGAAAATTGAATATTAGAATATTAGAATTGCACTCAATCAGTATGTAAGGTAAGTTGTTTTAGGGTTACATGCGTATATTGCTAATTAATTATATTTCTTTAATAGCAATGCTTCCCATAAAGTGTTGTGTAACTAATTGTGAAGACGGATAACGGAAAAAATAAAGACTTCGATATAAACATGTGTTCATTTTTATTTTAATAATTATATATGAATATAATAGTAAAAAATTGTTGATGCTGAGCACCATCGTATCGTATCGTCTATGTAATGAAACCAATTTATTTTTGTTATGGATTTATGTATAACTACTTTCCAGATCAATAAATTTGATCATATAGTGCTCAATATCAATTAAATTTATAATGAAATTCAAAAAAACTGGGAAATATAGTCATTTAAAAATGCCGTATAACTGATTTTAATTTACTTTCTTAAGATAGAGGGCATAAAACGCAATTGCGATTTCACGTTATTAAGTTGCCATTCTCTACTATCCCTTATCTGTGGTCTTGACATTTATCCATGGAACGCTGCACGACTCAACAACGCGTGAAAATTGTTAAAATTTATCTTGAAAATCTGTTCGCCGCATGTTCCGTGCGCTGCATCCACTTTTTGGTCTCCACCCTCTTCTAAGCAATAGATTCACAAGAACCGAGTCGTTGGTAGACCAAACACCGCGTGTACATCATCGAAGCGCAAGAACAATTAAAGTTTTGCTTCCGTACGGGACATTATACCTGAGAACCCAAGATATTTCGCGTCGTGCGCAAGAACTTTGCATTTTTTCGGCCTCAACTTCGCGATTATGCGTCGGGATTTAGGTCTTCGCCCATATAAAGTGCAATTAACTCAAAAACTACCAACGACCATAGAAAGCCCCGTGTAATCGTTGACTAGGTTCTAGAGCAATTGGATTCTGCTTTTGGATGAAAAATCATGTTCAGTGAGAGGGTTCATTTTTTGGTCTGGCGGAATCATCTCATCATATTTTCAAGAAAATGTGGAGGGAGTCGCTCTAACTGTTAACGGTGATCGATATAGGATATGACAACTCATTTCCTTTGGCCCAAATTGGACGGTATGGATCTTAGAAACACATGGGTTCAACAAGACGGCAGTACCGTGTCATACCGTACGCGTTACACTGAATTTACTGGGTGGCAAGTTGGAAGGTCTGGTAGTATCGCATGGTGGTGACACCAACTGGCCACCCAACTCCTGTGATCCAACGCCATTAGATTTTGTTGTGGGGCTAAGTAAAATTGGCAACATTATTCGCGTCTTTGGTGAAATTGAGCTACTTTTATGCGAGAATATCATAAAAAATTCGATCTCTAAAATTGTAGTCACCTAGGGCGATGCCCTAGCGACTATTTGGCTGATATAATTTTTCAAACTTAATGAGAAAGGAAAATGTTTTTATTTAATTTTAAAAAACAAGTCCTGAAAATCAAAAGCCCTTTATTATTTTCTATTAATAAAATAATTTTACCAACACTTACATACATTATACCTTAGTTTTCATTGCCTCGTTTTATAGCATGCTAAAAAATGGATGGATTGCATGAGCAGAGTAACATCGAAATCGAAATTATTGTAAATACGGCACAAAGCGAGATATTGTAACATTACTAATTATAATCGTGAAAGTATACGCAATTACTTAAACATGTAAGTTATGAGAGATAGAGTAATCAATCAACAAATTATTATTTATCTTAATCTAGACAATAGATGACTTCCATTGCAATACCATCGTATTGGAGATCTTGTTGTTACCTTGTGCAGTACCTTAGCTCAAAAGGTCTTTTCCAAAGTTTAGAATTCTTAGAGAAACTTTAGGAAACTCAATATTATCTCAAAGAAGAATAGAATTGGCTTTCTATTCAATTCAGGTCCACTTTTTAAAAACAGCTTCCCTCGACTCCCTAATGTGACATGGTCCTCCAAATTGCAATATTTTTCAATTAAAACACACATCAATAATCTTTATAAATGATAATGGTCTCAAATTACACTCTTGTGTAACTCCTGTTACCCAAAGACAAAACGGCTTTCTGATAAATATGATTGCGGTAGGCTCAAATATCCAAAATCTCTGGCTAGTAGAAAACCCGCTAATTTCTCGAGTAACATACACAGAGAGAGAAAATTTCTTGAATTAATCAAATATGGATACAGTCAACCAAATCATATTTTGAAATTTAGTTTGTTTGTAAAGATAGCAAGGACTGTAGCACAATAAACACACTGTTCGGATTACTCCTCTCGCACAAGTATTAATTAATTCGGGACGACACGTGTTTCGGGAATACGTGGATTCCCATTATCAAGTCCGGCACCGAATGGCTTTCGAAGATCGCTTAAACTAGAAGCATGCACTACTTTCTCCTCTCCCTTCACTCCCTGTACCACCTACCCCAAAAAAATCGGTAACATCGACGCGCGAGGTAGATGCTTACGAATCGATTTATATTAAAAAGAACAGAAACCTCCTAAATCGGGAAGAAAGGCCAGTATCTTTCTCAGCCCTAATTGATTTATTATGAGCGGTAAAAACGTCCCCTTGAGACGGCGTGCGGTCTTTTTTTAGAATTCGGCCATTCGGGGCAAATTGGGAAAAATGTTGTATGTGTTTTTTTGGGGTAGGTGGTGAGGGAGTGAAGGGAGAGGAGAAAGTAGTGCATACTTCTAGTTTAAGCGATCTTCGAAAGCCATTCGGTGCCGGACTTGATAATGGGAATCCACGTATTCCAGAAACACGTGTCGTCCCGAATTAATTAATACTTGTGCGGGAGGAGTAATCCGAACAGTGTGTTTATTAGTTGGTTTGAATAATTTTGTACATGCGAATTTTACGGCTCGTTAATGCGCCTTTGATGAGCTTTCCAGACCGGATACCCACAAAGAAAGGTGTATTCGCTTTTTACATTGGCCTGTATATAAAGGACTTATGATATTAAACAGAATTGAGAGATGATTGCCGCCTGAAATGGGCCACTTTTTTACTTACTAAATTCAAAAATATATTTATTTGAACATACAAAATATACGAAACAAAAATCATTGTTCAACACACAAATTATTGAAATAATTTCAAAGATATATATTTGTTTGATTCAAGAACCTTTCTTTCTTCATGTACACTGTAAGTTCATTAAAGACATTAAATATGTAACTAAATACTCATACATCTATTTAAAAAGAATTGATGATCTTATAGTCCAGGATTCTTATAAAACTAATATACTTATGAACTTGAATAGATGATCTAATGTATGTAAAATAGATTTTAGTATTTTTTCCGATCAAAACATTATCACATTTTTTAAGAGGTAAAATTTGCTGCCTACAATAAAAATAGGCATTGTGACTATTAATATAATCTTATACTTACCTCAACGCTTGATACATTTTTCTTTCGTTCATGCATCAATTGATAATAATACTTAAACATTTCTTAGGCCTAAAATCCTAAAAAGTTGGTATGCTAAAGAATAAGCTACTCAAGCTCTTTAGATTCTATTCTGGCACCCTTCTCTAAAATTCACAACAAATACATATTCTTATACATCGTACTTTATAAATAATACATATTTTCTTCTTCATACTACACTGTTAAGAATAAGTCCAATTTTTCGAGTACAGCTGAACACATCTCTGCATATTTGGTGCAACATGGATGTACACATATGCATTAAATACATCATTATTGTACCAAACGCAACGAGATACATTTGAGTACTATTCGATTTAACTTCATTGATGTCATCCCGGGCCAATCGCAGATGGCTTCGCGGCTTCTCTCAATCTCCAACTTCATTCCAACGAAACAATCTGCCTTGCCACCTTATTTCCCTAGGTCAATTTGTCGAAATCGCCAATTCCTCATTTAGGACTCCTCTTACAACGAACGCCGTGAAATATCATTAATCCACTCCATTAAGCCGTACTGCTGTGACTCCCACGAAGTAGTTCGACGACGGTCCAATAGGATTTCACGGAATTGCGTCCAACTTCGGCGAATTTTGCGAGAAATTGGGAGAGTGAGTTGGGCTCCCTGCGAAACTTGTCATTAACAATAAATAGGTGAGCGTGAATCTCAACATTCCCTTACAAATAGGAGTTCATTTACAATATGATCGAGGGTTCAGGCGTTTTCAGTCTGAAATAATTCAGGTAAGCGGAGTATTTCAATATTTCAGTATCGGACCATTAAAGTAATATAGATTTATTATTTATAAACATTAATATAATATCCTGCGCCTCGTTTGAGTATAAACTCCAAGAGTGTTTTCCACAAAGAAACCACATTATTATCGGTAATAATTTGAAACTATTATTAATGTGTAAAATAATAGGAGATAGTGGTTTGAAATAAGTGGATGGAAAATGGAAACGAGTGTTAGACGTGGTATATCTAGCTTAAATTAAGTTAACTCTTCCTTGCATAGTGAGTCATACATGATAAATACCACAAGATTTTTTTTGTAAGACTTTAAATTGAAAGAATCTGATCTTGCATGGTCTCATTATATATGGGACTCAAATTGTGAGCTTAAACAAGCAAAATATTCGGTTTCAATTGAGAAACTTAATCATCGGCGAGTCGAGTTCTGCTGAAACAGAGATTGTGCGTTCTTGTCCGTAATTTGAAATAGTAAATTGCATTTTTAGCGGTTATCAGTTTGTAGTTCGTATCTTCCTCTTTCAAAACAAGGTAAGTTTCTGGAATCACCTATCACTTTCGTTTACTAAGAGCTGTGTCCCATAATTACTTTGAGTCATATATGGGACACCATGTATTTAAATTTTTCGTTATACACCATGCGTCTCCGCAACAACGCCAAAAAACTATTGTTCATTTCAGATAGATACAAAATAATTCTATAGGAGCAACAAATACATTCGATATGCACAGGGTGGTAATAAAAGTGACGATTCCAACCAGTCCGAAGGCCAAGATGATGCACCAAATCGCGTTCTCGTCGGCGAAAGCGACGATCACTACGAACATTAAGGTGTCGATCAGGTTGAGGATAATACTTGCAACTGATTTAGAATCTGAATTCCTCTAACAAGGGAACACCGACAACTGTCAAACTCAGATTTAAATTAAACTTGGTAGAGTCTTAAAGTACCTTGGTATAAGAACAAAAGCATTTTCTGTTTCTGCCCAATCTCCCGATTTCGGGGTACAACCCCCCACAAAGATTTGAATGATTTTTAAATTTTTGTAGGTAAATATCTCGGAAACTATAATAGATTTCTTCTTTTTTGTAGAATATAATTTGAAGTATATTACATAGTCCCAAAGAAGAGGCGAAAAAAATAATGACGGGCTCCCCGTTACCCCATAGTCCCCATTTTTAAATTTTTTTATTCAATTTTATATTCTATCGAATCGTACGAAAGTTTGTGATACAAATAAAGCCGGTATTATATAGAAACCGTATTAGCAAATTTAAAGTTAAAAATAATTATGATCTGGGCAGATTTGCAATCCATTACAATGTATATGTTAATCAACAAAATACAAATTGGATAATACGAGGGATGCCCTTTATATGTCGGGAATAGAGAACAGAAACTAAAATTAATCATAGTACATGGCTTCAAAATATTTTTCATAAAGACCAATACACTTTTGCATGCGCTTGAACCAGTTTTCCAAACACTTTTTCCACTCCGATTGAGGGACCTGCAAAATATACATTTTGAAAGCATCAACCGTTTCTTCAGCCGTTGAAAAACATTGACCATGTAATTTTTGTTTGATGCGCGGAAACAAAAAGAAGTCATTGGATACCAAATCAGGGCTGCACGGCGAATGACCCATCAATTCAACTTTCTCAGTTGCCAAAAACTCTTGTTTGAGCTGATGTGTGCGAGCTCGCATTGTCCTGGTGGAGAATGATCCGCCTTCGGCGGTTGATTTGCCTTATTTTTCCGAATACTTTTGACAAACAAATGGTTATGTACCATTCAGAATTAACCATCCGACGTTGCACCAATGGTACGGCTCCACATGTCCGGTTTTTCCGAAGAAACAGGTGACCATTTGCTTCGAAGTGCTTTGTGCGCAAACAACTGTTGTTGGATTTGGCTCTTCTTGAAAGACCTATACAGTCGACTGCTGTTTACTTTCGGGCTCATAGGCATAGATCTATGATTCATGATCTGTTACGATGTCATAGACATGTTTTGAAGTACCGTGATCGTATTTTTGGAGCATTTCGTTTGACCAATCCACACAAGCCCTTTTTGCCCGATTGTGAAATTATGTGGAATAAAACGCGAAGAAATTCTTTGACTACCAAATGTTGCTGCAATATTGAATGTGTATGCTGGTCCCACTAATACCCAAGAATACCCCAACTTCACGATACGTCACATGCCGATCTTGCAATATCAGTTCACATACAGCATCAATGTTTTTCGGAGCAACAACTGATTTTGGACGGCCTTCACGAAATTTGTCAGTGAGTGAAGCACAGCCACGATTGAATTCGACGTACCACCGGTATACACTAGTTTTTGATGGTGCTTCATCGCCAAATGCCGAATTAAGTTCATCGATGCACTGTTGTTGAGATAATAAATTGTAAAAAATGATCACACGAACATGTTCACGAGTTAATTCAATTTTTTGGCCAAGATGATTTTTTTAAGCCACTGTAAGTGACACAAATATCGCTTGTACGTCAAAATGTTCTGAGTAAGTATACTGTCAAAAAGGCCGAAATTTACGATACAGGCGTCAGTTGTCAGGTGGCAGCACCTGGAACGCCTATTCCCGAAATATAAAAGGCATCCTTCGTCAATATTTCTAATATTCTATATCTATGCCTAATTAGAGCAAAGTCGCAAATAAACATAAAAGCAATATTTGTCTTACAAAAACTTCCCTTCCTTCATTCACCGGTCTAAGACAAGAGATCTTTCGCAACAAAAGCAACATCAAATGTTTATTCAAGATCCTTTCAAAATTCCAGCTCCGCTCCAGCATCAGCTTAATTGAAAATCCAATATTTAGATCCTTGAAATTTATTACGTCACTTTTTCTTTCGTTCTCATTAAGTTTATCTTTAATAAATAGCTCAACGACCGGCTTTCTTTTACCTTTTCCATCCCGATTCCCTTCCGTCGGCGCGTAAAAATTTCGGCCAATTTACTGGCTGTCACCTTTCGAACGGATGTCTCGGTAGTCCTTTTGTTTATTATAAGAAAATTGCCTGCCTTCCGCATCCTCTCAAGTCTCGAACAACTCCGGAGAATGGACGCGGAGGACAATCGGGCATGATCCATAGTTGACCGCCGTAAAATGAAGTAGGAGTTCTATGAAGTTAGTTCTACGACATAATAAAATTACCATTATTACCTACTTCTAGTTGCAACAAAGCGGAATTGTTCGGGACGAATCCTTTGTCCACAGAATGTATACATGCATGTGGGCTTTTTTTTGTTTTCTCCCATTTTCTCCCGCGCTCTCAGTGCTCGCTTTCCATTTTATTTGCATTGTCCCAAATGCGCTCTGCTCGTGCTTCGTATAGTCGGCAGTGGTGGTTAACGGCATCCGAGATTCTGCGACCATTTTTTTTTATTTGCGCGGGACATGTCGGCAAAGCATTGTGCTTACAGATGAGAGTCGTAAAGATAATTGATGACGATTTCCTCAAAAATTCCCCGGAGGATGTACGAGTAAACGTCGCGAGCAGTCCACCCATAAAAGTTAATGACCAAAAAATGTTCGTCTCGCCGTTATAACTTTCGATAAATTCCTTGTTTCTTTCGACTTTGATGTGCCGCTTGGAGCGGCGTTATATACGATGTATTTAGGGGATTGGCGGGTTCATAATGTCCGTTGGGAAACTTCGAATTCGGGGCTGGAGTGGAAAACAGAACTTCTCTGTGGTTTATGAGAGGGATGCTTAAATTTGATTATATACACGTATGCCCACATAGGAACGAGGTATTGCTTTGTGAATGGTAAGCGCGCATTCCATTCTCACTGACAACGGGAGATATCCAGTCGCAGTGTACTGACGCTGATTTCTTCTGCAATTTGCAAGGTTCGCCAATTTCAACCAACGAACAAACCCTCACTTCTCTCCTCCCGTTCGGGAGGTATTAGTGGGATTTGAGGCTGTTCGTCTATTTGTTGGTATTTCCGACCATACAGCCAAATTTTCTAAACGCTTGGACGAGCCTTCCAATCATCGAATGGGAAGGAATAGGACGATCTAAGTACTCTACGGCAAATAGATCTAAGTACTCTACGGCAAATAGATCGGTCGTGCTTTGGTAAGAATTTAGTAAGAATGGAAATGTAACATAAGTTATAGAGTGTCGTTATAGTTGAGGTACATGATACCACCACCGCTAGAATTCTACCAAATTCATACATCTTACCACCACCCACCTTCAAATCATTGCCCTTCCATTTTATAAGTATTTTTTCAAGAAATTAGAGCGAGCCATTTGATCTTGAAGGCATGGCTACTACTACTCAAAACAATTAATACTTCACATAATTGATAATGTAACGCAAATCGTCAAATCGTTCTCCTCTCTGCTAACGATTTCATGGGGATCATCTTGAATCAAACAGTTGCACCTCCGCACCGGAAGAAACAATTGTGAAATGCATGCAAAGGATACTACCAGAAACGCTTTTTAATTTTACACTAAAATTTTATAAGCAGGGCGGCGTACTGTTTGGCAGGAAGAGAACTATTTGAACATTTGTATTAAAGTTAATTTCCTGTATTTTTTTTTATCTTTTCAGATAATCGGTATATTTATTTCTCGAGCGCACACATAGTCGTGTTGTTATAGCAGAAGAATATAGAATATAGAAATAGAATAGAATTTTATTTTTTATAACATTCAAAACATTTCTTCCGGTATTGTTTTTCAATCAGATAGATGTTTTATTCTTTGCTCGCTGTATTATACTGAAAGACGAAGATGCTTTGAACTTAAAAAAATACGCTTAATCATAGACAACAGGAATAGAATGCAATCGCTTAATAAATGGAGTGAGATGGTGAGCACAGAGCCCTATAACAATTTGGAAAAGTTATGTTTATGTTTATTGATAGGAATTTCAAAAAGTTTTGTTCTTAGAATTTTAAAAAGGAAAAAGAAAATCCATAAATACCTTGAGTTACTATATTTATTTGAGATTTTTTTACACTGTTTGTACAATAACGAACAAGTTCCTGGTAGCGGTCTAATTATATTATGAGCGCCATTAATATAATTGTATATTATCAATTTTGTGAAATTCGTAATGAGTGTTTTTTCTATATCAGCTGAATGCCTACATAATTTAAAATTAAAATTTATTTTTTGTTTTATTATAGATATTATATTGT
Source organism: Osmoderma eremita (assembly GCA_031763485.1). NCBI lineage: Eukaryota > Metazoa > Arthropoda > Insecta > Coleoptera > Scarabaeidae > Osmoderma > Osmoderma eremita. The sequence continues at coordinate 1,023,205 of JARFOC010000651.1, forward strand.
GATGTAAATTATGGTGAGCACAATTCTGCTTCAATAATATTATAAATTTTTATCATGTAATTTATATTTAAGTTTTTATATTGTTGCATCAACTTACTTTCAAGTTCCTCGGCTTTCTTCCCATAATGTTTCGTTTTTTGCGCAGTGCCAGCAAGAACTAATTTATTGTTGAAATCGCCAGTTAAACATATGTGCTGCAACGCCAACAACTTACACAAAGACATTTTTGCTGGTGAACTTTTTCAAATGAATGATATTATTGTATTGTTCTTAAGTTTTATTAGTGTATTATTATTAAGTATTGGTTTTCGTGTACAGAGCGTAATATTATTTTCTTTTCGTCCTGTTTCCTGTTGGGCGAATAGAGTTTATTATTATTATTATTACAAAACAAAAGAAACCAAAAGTAAAAACCTACTTGCAATATTAATCTATATAAGCAACGTACCTATAACAACATATATGATATATTTGCAATTAATTCCTTAAAATATTAATTATTATATATGTAACTTACAAAACCAAAAGATAAACAACAAAACATTATTTTTAAAAAAGTCCAAAACTGCAAATTAATCACGCAAAACGCATAATACACACGAAACGATTTTGTATCAATGTAGCCCGTGGTGGCACAACATTGGACAATGTAGGCGAATCGGCTATTATTCTCGGCGTGAATATAGCATCAACCACATGCACTCAGAGACATCTACTGAACAGGGAGAGTAGCGCCACCATGACAGTTTTACTTGCTCCAACTTAAGATTACATACCGTGGGCTTAACTATGACGTAAGACTTTGTGGAAACACAAAGTATTTTCACAGTAAATATTTAGTTTTCATCAAATTTAAAGCAAGAAGGTTAATGAAGGTTAATATAAATTTTGGTGTATGTAGGTAATTAACGTTTTATTTATAATTTCTGATAAACAATTTAGACTAGAACCACACAACTCTAGACTATCAAAACATGTTTTGTTTCTTTTATTTATAATACGAACTACAAAACGGTTTTAATGCATTGACATTTTGGTAAATATATTTAAGAAATGAATGAACAAGAATAAATCATATTTTGCGAATCCAAAGAATTTATTTTAACCAAAGATCTGCCAGTCGTAGGTAAGTACTTTCGGAAATGGAGATTACAAGCTAGCCCAATAAAAAGTGAATTATCTTGTTTCATCTTAAATTGCAAATATAAAACTTGAGGTACGATTTCGGAACTAACGGTACTAACTCATAACAAACACCCAACGTATTTAGAGATACCCTTGACCGAACCTTGGCGTTTCACTGACTCCTCAGAAAGATATCGGCCTCAGTCCTAAGATATTCCACTCTCGGATTGGTTTACTACCTAGCCGAATATTGTGCGTCCGTTTGGACGGTTATCCAAACGCCGAACACGTAAAGTGGACGCACAACTAAATAGGCCAACGAGGATGATAATTGGTGTAATAATGGTGTCTTAATATCGGAAATCAATAGGTATAGCTATTGATTTCCGATATTAAGTCACATCAGGTCATCGCAGCTTCGGAGAGAAAAAAAAATCATAAAATCATGTAGTTTCCCAGCCACCCATTCACCTGGACGTAGCAAAATCTTAATAGAAATTGCAGCATCGATGGGAAACCATCTGGTTTTGAACTACCTCGCAAGCTTTCGGCTGCCGTTAACAGAATACGCACATATCGTGGTAAATGCTATTTAAATGGGGAAGCAAGATAACATGCTGAGATGATGTATTAACATTAGCTTTTTTGGGGACTAATCCAAATATTTCGACTCGGGAAATCCAAGCACAAGTATCTAAGTGTAAAACGAAAAAAAAAAAACAACCTAAGCTTCGCCCCCATAAATTTTATATTGTTGAGACATTAACGGCAAATGATCTCATTCGGAGAGCTGTCTTTTGCAGATGGTTTACTAATAACATAACACAACATGGTAATTGCATCAATGGTGTTTTATGGACCGACGAATTCAATTCTTCAAACTCGGATAAATGATCTACCTTTAACACAAACTCTTCAAATATGGTATTGCACGACTGATGAAATTACAATTTTGTTAATCAAAAATAACAGGAGCTACGAACTTCTTGGTAATACTTAAATGACAATTTTTCGTAACTTATTTATGGTAGATGTACATTTCGCGTGCACATGCACGCATCATCACTGCGACTAACAGCCTCTTGTCCAAATTTAAAAAGATCTAACACAAACTCTAACTCTAAGTAGTGCTTGTTTCTAAATTTATTATATATTTTTGTAATAATTTTTTTATGGTAGCCATTCATTTTTGCTATAGAATAGATGTACTTTAGTTCTTTGTTTAAATTAATTACCGACAACAGAAGGGAGAACAATCTATAGAATAAACTATTAAACGCTGATTTTTTGTAAAATGTCAAAATCAAAAGAGTTATTATTTCTGATAATTAAAATGTCTAGAAAAGAAAGTTTATTATCTTTTTCACATTCATGGGTAAATTTAATGGATGGACATTGCGCATTTAAATAGTTAAGAAACACTCTATGTTAAAATTTACAGGAATAATAGCAAAAACATCGTGTATATACCGATACCAACATATTGGAAAATTGTCGGTCTTCCTCTCTGCTTCCGTTTCTAGGTGGTATAGAAAAATGTTGGCCAGGAATAGAGACAACGGATTTTCCAAGGATGTTCCGAAAGTTTGGCGGTACCATTTATTGTTAAAAACGAATGTATTGTCTGACATGCATAATTTTGTTAAGATTAAATATTCTTTCTTTTTAAACACTGGATATGCCATAAATACGGATGGTATTGAGCTCCTTAAACAAAGTAATAATTCGTATCTAAACATGTACGAAGCCATCCATATGAAAAAGCAGAACAATTGAATTAGTAGATTATGATTTGTCACTCTTAAATAATACACTGCTAGATTTAGTACCGTTCATAAATAACGAGTAGGCACCCTATGCATCATAAGCACCGTATCTAATGTTATTATGTTACAAAAAACCATAAAATACAAAATAGGATCCGGTGGCTTAAAATAGTAACAAATAAAAAATTTCCCTTACCACCTCGATGAGTGAAGAACTCGGCAACTAATTGTAAGTTGCCATCCTCAACAGAATCTACGAAGGAAGATAATGTTAGACGTCGCACTCTGGGAGATTTGTACCTCACAGAACACCACTTGAATAACACTGACTCCCAGAGAGCGACGTCTAACATTATCTACCTTCGTAGATTCTGCTGAGAATGGCAACTTACAATTAGTTGCCGAGTTCTTCACTCATCGAGGTGGTAAGGGTATTTTTTTATTTTTTACAAAAAACCATGTTTTCTCGTTTTCAAAAGAAATGTATTTTTAGAAAGTAAGTATTTAGAAAGAGAGGTCGTGTTATATCTTTGTAAATTTGGACAAGACGCTGTACTGAGTCGTACAGATGATGCGTGCATGTGCACGCGAAATGTACGTCTACCATAAATAAATAAGTTTTACGAACTAGTGAAAAATTCTCATTTAAGTATTACCATTTTGTTATTAGTAAACTATCTGCAAAATACAGGTCTCCGAATAAGCCCCATTTTTTCCTGAAGCTTGTGTTTTACATTTTAGACTTAGATACGTTGTGCATGGATTTCGCGACTCGAAATATTTGGATTAGCCGCCACACAAGTTAATGTTAATACATCATCTTCACCTACCACACTTCGGTTACGATTGGGTTTACCTAACTCTAACAGCAATATGGCTGTATATTTACATTCAATCCAATATGGCGTCCACCTAATACAAGAAAATTGCTACCAATATGTTCGAAACCGCCAGCTTGAATCTTATTTTGAGATCAATTATAAGTGTTCCTAGTAAGACCAATTACATTCATGTGAAATTCTTTTCCATATCTTCTGCAACTCCGAAGATATTTTAGAAAATAGCAATTTTCAGTTTTCCTTCTGATAATGTCTAAACCGTTCCGAATATTAAAAATTTCTGAACGGAATCAGAATCAGCACTGATAACTGCACAACTTTAGTAATTTGGTATTTGGGACCCAATACCTTTGAAGTAGTCAGATTTAAGGTAAAAATACCCCTTACCACCTTGTTGAGTAAAGAACTCTGTGTACGGATATACTCTGAACAGATATACAGATATACTCTGTATATCTGTATACGGCAACTAAGTTGCCATCCTCAGCAGAAAACCAGATTGTTTTGACTTAAATTGGTACTCAAACATTGATATTGCTTTGAGAAGAAGTTACTCAACCTTTATGTGTCGTAATAAACACCGAACTGCTTTAGCTCGCGCATGCAAATACATTAATTTCGAACATCATTTGAATTTCCTGTAATTTTTCAGATATTGCAGTGTTCATTTTTATGTTACAACACTAAACAGAGCCGTACAATTTACATAATAATGTTTTAACATCCGGCTAATTTCCTAAAGTGCTCGACCAAGTCGACAGGTATGCTATGTACTACGTAACGTAAGCAATGGTGGTCGAGTGGTGATTTACTAAATCCGGCACGCATTGTCGCGTGATCCGCCCCTAACGAAATGATTTCTCTCGTCCGCTTGCCGTTACGTGGCATAGTGTTTCTGCCCATCTATGGCAACGACACGGTGCTCCCGTGGCGTGATTTGAAATTGATTAAAACCCATCTGCCGAATCGCTCGCCAGCTGTATACCTGATATTCCTCCACCTCGGAAAAGCGTGCGGATAAACACGAAAACGGGTAACCGTAGCGGCGCCGAGCTAGTTCGTCGGACGTGATTCGGGATATTAATTTATTAGGTTTCGCACGGTACGATGCGGGACAAGCTAATTTCCTATTGAGCGGGATAATTATTAACGTGATCAAATAACTGGGAATGTTAGTAAATAGGGTTTGCCATGATAGTGATTTGGGCTCTAGAAACGGTATATGATATCTTGAATTAATACGTGCAGTAAAAATTCTAAACCAAACGCTGAATTAAAGAAGTACATATACTGTAATACTATCCCTACCTTTTCTTAGTAATTTGGGTGAATCTAATAATGGAGCGCACATATAATAGTGAACTTCGTAAAAACTCGGAAAAGCATTATCTTAAATTAATAATCCCTTTAAATAAAGGATTTTAAATATTCAAATCCCCCCTAAAATGATTTTTATATTGAAAACTTTTGTATAAACATTATAATATACAATTGAAGATAAACATTCTTATATGTTTAATACAAAAAAAGCTCTTACTTACATCTGCATATCTTTCAGGAAACTGGTTCTTAAGTTTCGATACTTCGATTGAGGTTGCTGCTCTTGTAGTGGCTTAAAGCTGTTATATTGGATTCAGATAAAATTCATTCATATTAAATAGTAAACAAATATAATTAAGCAACAAAATTTAACGTGAAGACTATCACTTTAAATTATACATTGCATGAACAACTATACCGTTAAAATTATCTTATTCATTATACTTATATGAGTACTAAGTTATTTCGTTTTCATGAAATCAACATGAAATCATTTTGGCATGGTATAAATTCTTTATTTGCGTTGCCACAAATTAATCAAACATTAAACATTATTTTAAAACTAGTCAAATGAATTGTTTCTACTTTTCTTATTCTTAATTAACAGGTAAGTAGTCGTTTCTCAATGCTTATTTACTAGGAATACCTGGGATAAGTTTTTCCTTTGTAAGTTATGTTAAAATGGATGTAAAGATGTATACGGAATGAGGGCAGTTCTTGCTGCCTTACAGGACTTTATCTGGACTTTAACCTTTAAGCTGGTTGAAGACGGTGGTGTTCCCTAGATTCCAAGGATTTGATCCTCTCCTTGCTTGCTGATGCTTTGCTGCGAATGGCAGGAGCAACAATGCCAGCTAAAAGGTGTCTTGTCCAAAGGAGTAGGCTTCAGGCCAAACGCAAAAATTTGTCTCGTTCCGGATATAACCTTAGCTTATGCATGTGTTAAAACTTGAACACTTGAATAACACTGACTGAGTGTTATTCAAGTGGTGTTCTGTGTGGTGCAAATCTCTCAGAGTGCGACGTCTAACATTATCTTCCTTCGTAGTTT
>JARFOC010000651.1:1039136-1062587 GCA_031763485.1 Osmoderma eremita
TGTTATGTCGCGAGATACCTTAAAGTCATTTTAATAGTCGTAATTACGTTCCCAGATACTTATTGTGCTAGTTGGGTAGTTAGTAGGGACGTTACACAGAATATTCTAACCTAGGCAATTCTAATCATGTGCTAAGCTTTCATCTCTAGGCAATTTTCGACACTTCTGCTTTAGTAAACCACAATGGGCTGGTCTACCACTTCCAAAATCTAGAATTATTCTAATCGTTGCTGAATGATTAGCAACCAGTCAGCGCTTTAAAAAGGACAGCCAACTATTTAATAGAGTTGGAAATTTTTCTTTGTTTGAACGTTAATTTTGAAGTGGGCACGTCCCTGACCGTTTCCAACAATTGCTAGCAGTTGTTTGAACTAAGCTTATATTTTCCCGTCCATTTACGTTCTCGTACAAACACTAAAATTTGAATGCAAATATTTACGGTATAGTTTTAAACACATATTTACATTTTCATTTACTACAATTTATTTATTGACACTACCCAAGAATTATCGGCCTGGCAAATTTAGACATTGTGTTAAATAAATATATTATTAAAAATTAACACCTGTGTATATATTGAATATTCACATTGAAGCTTGACTGAATAGATAACTTTGGTTCATTAAATTGTTTGTGATGGCAGAGCTGGGTATAACAAGATCCAAATAAAAATGACCTTGGTTTGCTTCCAATATAAGTCTTTAATTTAAGGAAATAATAAAAGATATTTCGTTAATATAATCAATAGTATTCGATTTTTAAATTATATAATACATAATCCCAGATGCTACCGCAAACGTTAAAAGACAAAGAAAGAAAAATGTGCAAAAACGTGTGTATGTTTGTTTTAAAATCTGAATTTGCCTGTCATTGATGAGTTTATTTAATATACCCAGTATTTTGTTGATTTTAAACAAATATTCGCGGAAATTATACTGTACCATTATATTTTCTTTAATTGTTGATATCTATATTTTTATAATTAACATGTTAATGTTACTTGAAGGGCGCTATCTAGTTTTGATTGGGATAATTGTTATCAATTCCGTGCAGTTTTCTGTTTGAGATACATACAACTGCTGCGGGTAAAAAAGGATTCTACTTATTTCAATGTTACTTTTTATTTATAATGATGGTTAATCTAACCTATGAGTGTGTTCGTCAAAAAACATGTAGTGATTTAAGGAATAGCCTGAATTAGTTAACGTAATGATCCTTAAAAATAGTACACGTTAATAATAAGAAAATAAATGAATGAATCAGCTAATAAATCATGAGAGAATTCTATAGGATATGGTAAAACTTTTAAAATTATTTAATCAATTAAGTTGAATACGTCCTACTCAAACAATTTAAATTTATTTTAGCATGGTCTCTGATTTTTTCTTTCCCAACATGGGCGGAGTAGAAGAGCACATATACAATCTGTCGCAATGCTTAATCTGCAATGGTCATAAAGTAGTGGTGATGACCCACAGTTATGGAGATCGCATCGGTGTTCGATACATGACAAATGGACTGAAAGTATATTATTTACCAATCAGAGTGTTCTACAATCAATGTATATTGCCGACTATGATTTGTAATATCCCTTTAATTAGGTATATATTTATTAGGGAAGGTATTGATATTGTGCATGGACATTCTGCATTTTCTGCATTGGCTCATGAAGCTATTTTAGTTGGGAGCTTAATGGGATTAAAGGCAAGTCATTTTGGTTTATAAATGTTTTTGAAATATTAAGATTGTATTGTTGTAGACTGTATTTACTGATCATAGTTTATTTGGCTTTGCGGATGGGAGTGCCATAAGTACAAATAAATTTTTAGAAATAACTTTGTCAGACTGCAATCATTGTATATGTGTATCTCATACGGGTAAAGAAAATACTGTGTTGAGAGGCCGTGTGGATTTTAATAAGGTTTCTGTAATACCGAATGCTGTCGATACGTATACTTTTACACCTGACGTCACTGAAAGAATTAATTCTAATGGTGTGTTTTCCATTCTTATTATTCAAAAACTTAATTGATTTGATTTAATAAATTTGCTTTAGTCACTATTGTGGTAGTTTCCCGTTTGGTTTATAGAAAAGGTGTCGATTTGCTGGCGCACGTAATAGCGGAGATATGTTCAAAACATGGTAATATTAATTTTTTAATCGGAGGAGATGGACCTAAACGATGGTGTGTATATATATTTTTTTATTTGTGTATTTATCAAAAAATAATCGATTCTTGTTAGGTTATTAGAAGAAATTAGGGAACGGCAAGGATTACAACATAGAGTTACATTATTGGGAAGTTTGGAACACTCCCAAGTTAGAGACGTGTTGAATCGAGGACACATCTTCCTCAACACATCTTTAACGGAAGCATATTGCATGGCTATAGTCGAAGCGGCATCCTGCGGGTGAGTTCCACATATCTATCTACACATGCTGTGTGCTATATTTTAAATGTAGTCTTCTAGTAGTCTCGACACAAGTAGGAGGTATACCTGAAGTGTTACCCCACGATTTAATTTATTTAACAAAACCTACAGTAGATTCTCTAGTTAAAGGTATCAAATTTGCGTTAATGTACTTCTTCCGATTTTATAATTGTAGTTAAATTTTAGGTTTAACAAAAGCCATCTGTGATATTAAATTGGGAAATTTCGTATGTCCGTATGAATGTCACCAAAGAATTCAAAAGTATTATAATTGGTCTAATGTTACCGTTAGAACAGAGATAGTGTACAAAAAAATAATTAGGGAAGAAAAGTCTACTTTAGCTCAAAAATTAAACAGGTTTGTGAGTTTGTATGATATTACGAGAGTCGCATCGAAAAATTTTAGATGTACGGAAACAACAAAATACTTTTATGCATGCGAAACTACTCCTTGTATAGAAGCTTATCTACTATGCAACTCTTGAAAATTTTCGGGATGACGCTTAACTTTATTGAAATTTATTTAAAAAAATAGTAATGGATATTATTCGGCGGTTTTAGGCCTTTTCTTCCACCATAAATTTTTGTAGCCTAATGAATGGTTATTAAAAATTTTGGATTTGAAACCTATAATAATAATGAATGAAGAAAGTTTTGTTTGTCATTGTTTAAAAGTAATCGTCAGTATTATTTTTATATTACCATATTTCGCGTGGTACTTATAATTAAAGCAATGCAAATATAACAATTATTTGCACATCGAATCTTTTAAGAAACAAATATTATTTGCTTGTAGAAATTTGGAGACTAACTTCCAATCTCGCAAAAGGAAGCCACTCCTCACACTGTAGCGATGATTTCATTATTCTCCACAAATTTTGCCCTGTTCAAACAAGCATGTACACATAGTTCGAATATGTATAAGCCGGTCGAGCTCTTTGCAACTATGGGTACTGCATCTATTTGCGATAATTTTTATAATTCGTTTCTGAGTCACAAAAACACCATGCGCAGCAAGCGATCTTCCACATAAACCAACCCCCTATCGTAATGTACTCTCAACCAAGGCATAATACGAAGTTTATATGACTGAGATTGTCCAAAAAACTTTGTTCAATGTCATTAATATATAACAAAGACAGAACAGGACCTAAGACCGAGACTTAAGGTACTCCCATATTATTGTTGCGATTTAAGAATTATCAAGCCATGAAAAATGACGAACATTTGACTTATTGCATGGCAAACCAAAATTACACGCACTATAAATCGTTCCCAAAATGTGGTGTGAACAGAAACACCATCAAGATTTTTCGATGTAAAAAGAGCTTTTAGCAGAAGTGCCATAACAAGAGCCTTGGATTGAGTTTAGATAGGGCGAGGTTTTTTTTTGAAATTGTTTATTCTTTCATTTCTAAAACTTGCACATTTTAATGGGGGGCCCTTTTTAATTTTTGTTCGAACATTCTTAAGACTTAGATTTTCCCCCCTTTTTTATTTAATTTTCTTTTCAAACATTTTTAGGACTTCAATTTTCAAGGGTCCTTTTGATTTTTTTAAATTTAATTCTATAACTTTTAATTTTTTAAGGGGACCCCCTTTTTTAATTTAGTTTTATTCCCGTCACCATGTACATATTTTATTTTACTTTATTTTATATGGGTTTATCCATCCTCTATATATTTAATATTATGCTAACTGAATTCTGTAGGAATAGCAAATAACGAATAATTATTCACAGAGAAACGAGAAACCTAAAACCGCTGAATAGTGGTATTAAATGAAAGCTCGCCATGCAACTTTTATTTGAATGAGAAAATTGCCAATTTTTATTCCATTAAACTTAATTTTTATTGCATTAAACTTGATTTTTATTGATGATTATTAACTTTATTTATTATATTTGCAGATATTTATGTACGGGCGTATGGCCTTTCTTATTATTGGTGTCACTTTGCCATATAATATTAAGGATATTAGAGATCATAGTACCAAAGAGACATATCGATATTGCTAAGGCTTATAAGGTTAGTAGTTGTAAAAGAAATAAAGGAGAATGATTTTTAAAATATCTAGTTTTTATTATCTTGTTTTATCATCAATAACTTCTTCCACTCTCTTTCAACAGCATTTATTAAATCTTATTCTAGTTACGCCGTAACTATAACGTCACAAATAAGTCAGTACAACAACTTTTGCGTCATACGACGAACGTATGACAATAATAATAATATAATATACGTAATATCATTGAAAAATGTTTCTTTATTACAATAAATAGTAGCTATTGTTCAAACAGAGATGTATAATGAGAAAAAATACAGTTTCATTTAATTTCATGATTAAGATACGATAGTTAGCATCAAAAATTAATGGACTTCGATAAGAATAAATAAATAGATTTACTTTGTTAATTTTGACGACCAACTTTCGTTTACACACACGATTTCATTTCTCTATACAACTTTAATTCTAATAGTAAATATTAACAAAACAGAAATGTACCAATAATAGGTACGACAATACGTTTCTAGATTCGCTCTTTCTCTTCTGTTTTTTCTTTTTTAATCTTATGCGTATAACTCTAAATATTAAATAAATATAAATTCTCAAGATAAAAATAAGCAAAAAATAAATACGCGCTACTTGTTTGATCATTTTCAGTAAGTATACGTTATTATAATAATAAAGGAAATATAAAATTCATTGTACTATTTTTCTATCTCGTTCTTAACTGTGTTTATGTCTGTGTAATTACTTTATAACATTATATGAAATGAAGCGATTTCATTACTTATATACAAAGGTCGTATCGTCCCCAGATATCTTCGTAGAGCATCGAAAAGAAAACAAATCAAAGGTGTGCTCTCCTTATAAAGATATCCAGTGGAGTCGTACGTATTTTTCCTACTTGATTTTTTTTAGACATTGAAGCTTTAAAAAAGTATCAGCTTCCCATTGCGATGGTGCAATGTAATATACAAGAACTATGTTTTATAAAAAGTTATCATTTAATAAAGTAATTAGGCCAGATGCTTATTTTCATAAGTTTTCATCAAATTCGCTCAAAATTTTTTTTGATTATTTTCATTACCAACGTCCTCCTCAGGTTTACGAACTCATCTTTTCGTTGGGGAATGTATAAGGAATGTCTCACTCTCTCTCTCGAATTCTTTCTCCTTTTTTTATACGCATAAAATTGCATTTGTATATATTAAGTATTGTGGCGATTTGGTCCACTCGACATATTCAAAAACCTGAGGCGTCTTTATTATTATTACTATACAAGATAATGATTTTCCTTTTGATTTACCTAAGTAAGTCTAGGAGTGAAGTAATCGTACAAAACGTTATGAAGACCACAATGATCGGGGTGAGGTGATGCTAGGTTTCTTCTTGCGATGTTGGCAGGGGCGGTGTAACTTCTTGGCTGTCACTGTAATTCAATGACAGACGCTTGTGTATATTCGCGTCTTTATTGTCGTTACGCTGCAACAAGAAAATAAAATAATGAAATAAATATATATAAAAAAAACTTTATGCCCGGTTTCTGAAATGTCACCTTATCGGTTCAATAGCAATCGCTTCCATAACTTTATCGAGTCGATAAAATCCGTTTGGTTTGCTGAAAGTTGTGGATAAGTAAATTATCGGTATATCAAAACATTCATAGATGGCAATAGTGTATGCACTCAACTTCCCTTTGGTAGGATGTTGGAGAGTAATCGTGGAAATACGGAAAAGCCTCTGTTTCGTACATTTTAAACTCGACCACAAGGCGGTTGTAAAATTTGTATTTACCTGCAAGGGCATGTAAGAAATAATACAGCGCAGTTCTTGACAATAGAAACCCTATGTGGAATGTCGAAACTTCGCTTTTTGAAATTGTGAAGCAAGAATATGTTATTATTACAAAAAAAAAGTATCAACATGAAAAGAAGGACACATGTTAATGTTAAACCCAAATACATATTCACAAAAAACAAATTCACATTCAAGCAAGTATTAAGGCAAAGATATACATGGTTAGAATTACAAAATTTTGAAAAAAATAAATATAAATTTACTTAATATTATAGAAATATGTTTTACATCATTTTATTTATGAAATCAATACTGTTCTCTATTAATTTTAATTCCAGCAATCAATTTCTGATGGATACAGTTGTTGTTCGAAGCGTAAAAAAATGTTTTTTTTTTGATTAATTTTTTAATTCACTTGCAATAAAGCCGATATTACCAGAAGGGTAGCATGTACAATAAAATCACCGCTTTTAGCGTTAGCGGTTCAGAAATCCGTTTTGCTTATTTTCTGTCACTTATCGAACCGATAACTTTGACTGGATAACTTTACTTTCAGTAACTGGGCATAAAAAGGATAAAAAAATTTTTCTAAGCGCTATTGGTTCACTCTACACTAAGGATAACATAATTTCTTTTTCGTAAAGTTTTATAAAGTTTAAGCTTTTTTTGTTCTCAACCATATTGGCTCACCCACACCAAGAGAAAAAGCTTAAGCTTTATAAAAAGTCTAAAAAAATGCTTTATCCTTTTTAGTGCGTTTTTTAAAATTTTTTAAATATATTTATTTTATCCTTTTTAGTAATAATGCAATTGTATTTTTATTATTTGTTACCTTGACTTCAAATCGTACATAAGATTTGTAACAGTAAACCATTTATTTATAAACATTGAGTTCAGGAGAATGATAATTTAATAATACATACATTTTAGTTTTTAGGTTATGGATGCATCTGCATATAGGTTCCATGAAAATGTTATTTACGACAATTTTCTTGATGATTTTTACACTTGTATTAAACAATGTACGATTTTACACTAGTTTATACTGTTAATTTTCAATATATGTTTATTTTAAAACGTCTTTACTCCACAAGGTAAGCAATACAATACCGTCATTATGGCGGGTATTCACTACTGTGCGTGGCATCTGGATGAAATATAACTGATGCATCGAAGTCCACACAATCAAGCACACTCCCCTTGTGGACATCGATGCCTTTAATTAGAGCAAGTTTTCCATAATTTCACTCCGCTCTAATTCGCACAATAATGAACACCGCTTACATAGCAAGGGAAGGAGCCTCTGCATTGCCGGTAAGTAAGGCACCTTTATCGAAATTGAATTTTTAAGTGACAAATAATTATTTTTAATAATAATCCTTTTATCAAATCAGCTCGAAAGTACATGAATATGACATTGTCTTCTTGGATACGTAAGTATGCAAATTATCAAATCGCTACGACATTCAGAAGTGTGTTAAAATTGCACCAGTTGTGCTCTGGCCGTTTTACATGTAAAGCGGCCAGATATCGAACATATAACTGCTGTTGTTACGTTGCAGAAACCAGGCATAAGTCTGATAACTCCTGACACCCGATACAAGTCAAGTTAATATAAAACTTCTAAAAATGGTTGAAATCGGACAAAATCCGCTTACTTTTATATCGTCGACAACACCCGCCGTATGATACCTCTTAGTTTCATTTCTGTGTCCTCGTTTCACCATCGCTTGTCGCAATTGTCCTCTACTAAAATTTTCGTATTGTTCATTCGGCAAAACACCTGCAAAACAGAAGAAAATCACTTTTTAATCGACTACTTCCTCGAATATATTCGCTCTAATTCATGGCGCTACAAAAGGTACCGTTGCATTTTGCGCCACAGGTAAGTACATACGATAAAAGTATGCGCAGTACGCACGCACTCACTCGCTTAAATGATTTTTAGTAAGCGTTCTGGACACATACACAAGTGCTCTAAGAGGCAATCTAATTCTCTAAAAAACGCTAAAGTGAACGAACTATATCGAGAGGAGTTCGGGTAATATGAGAGATAAAAAAACGTTTTAAATAGTTAGAATAAGGAATAATAATAATATAAATAACATAATAGTAGTAACAAATAAGAGATACATAGATAGTTTCGTGCTCACCTAAACGTAATACGGCGTGCAGTAGATGTAGCACAAAACTTTACTAAACTCTGTGGGTTGTAGTATTGTCAGAGCAAAAAAGACTCACAAGTGAAACACGATTGTTACCAGTTTTCTTCTTCTAGATAGGGTACGATAAAACGAAACGGGAGAAACAGAGAAAAAAAAACAGTGTCAATTTTTATTAATTTTTTGATACAACTAAATAAAGCTTTATTTTGTGTAGTTTTTTTTTTTAATTTTATTATTTCATGTGTAAAAACGATTGGATATTTACTACTGCTTCATAATTCATATAACGACACATTCCTTAATTTACAAACACATTACATTTTTTATGTGCACTAGTATACTATTGGTGTAAACCAGGAGTTCCTCGACAGATAGAAGGCTCTGAGTGCAAAACTATATCTAATTGAGGACTCTGAGAAAAAAAATTTCTAGAACTCTGCATATTGACGGTATTGTGGTATTGATTTTTTGCTATCAACTGACATTTGTAGGTGTTTTAAATTTACTACAATTTTTCCTTTAGCTGTTAATAGTCCTTTTGGTGTTTTCTCTTGCAAAATATATAGGTTAATAAAGAGACACATGTCGTATTATGCAAACGTACACAATTCGTTATGTTTATAAAATATCCATAGGCTACATTAGTGGTTTTATATTAAAACCACTGGTGAATTTTATAGATGTAAAATTTGCAAAAATAACATTATTTGCCAGGATAAAATACTCGAATGGCATGATCTAATTTTTCAAGAGGACTTCTCTCTTATCAAAAGCTTGTATGGATCTTATATTATTTTAAATTTGCCGCCACAAATATATTTTGAAAAAGGGTTTTTTGGTGTACTTTTAAGTATTTTAAAAAGTGAACTACATTTCCATTTTAACCTGTGCCATCACACTGAAGAAATAATAACAACGAAGACTTAAAGAATAGGATAAGAGACGAAAGGGGATTGATAGAACCTAAGGTAGTTAATAACGTTTTGCAGGAATTTCAATATCGTCTCGGATACTACCAGGAAGTTGGTGGAGGGAATTTCCAACATTTGACAAAAAATAATTTTTATTTTTTATTGCATTTTACTACTTCTAAATAAATAATATGTTGGTGTTTCATGTTACAGTGCATTTTTCTCGAAAACAATTAAATTCAGGTGTAGGACATGATATATAAAATATGTTCAGAATTTGACGTAGAATTTAAACATGAAATAAAAAAAGACCACGTTTTTAAATTTTAATGTGAATTTAAAATCTTTTATAAGGATAAGGACGTTAGTTCGAGAACTGGGGGTACGAACAAACCTTATATCTCTGTTATAAATAAGACGCCACATTTATATCGTTAAAAGTCAAGTTAATAAAAAATTTGTTTCTATTCCAGTGATAAATTAATGAAGTATATAAGTGAGACAGAGGGAAGCGTAGAGTGATGAAAACAGGGTTTGTCTATGGTAGGTATATTCCATTAATGAATTATTGATATGTTAGTAGTTCGTGCTTCATAATAAATGAAATCTCCGTTACATGAAATCTGTTTTTTTTTAAATCAAATTGTTTCCCAAATGAAAATAATAAATTTAATATGTAGGAAACTTTATACAACTAACGATTTAAATGAAATCCTTTTCACGCAAATTAGACGTAACGAAACTACTACTTTTATGCAGTCACGTGAAAAAGCTGATTTACAACAGAACTCCCACACTAAATACACAACATTTAGTAAAGGGGACGCGAAAATACGCAACACTCGTCCTATTTCTGCGAGGATAATACTTGACGGAATAATCCTCATCCGCATTTATACTTCAGTTACGTCGTTAAGATGATAAGTAGAGCGCATTTATCAAACGGAAGCTCCTCAAAGACATGGAAATTTACCAAAGTACGGAAACTGTTAACGTGGGGAGGAATCTATGAAGTAACATTCAGGTAGTTTATGACTAATAAGTTAGTGAATAAGTTATTACGGCATGTTTAATGAAAACCCATAATTTTCCTTCTCGTTCCTACATATGTAAAGTTGCTTTAATAAATTACAGTTACTTGTAAACGTGTTCGTATCTTATGTTCAGGGTCCATTACTTTCATAGTTAATTATTAAGAGCACCTACGATATGTAAAATATGGTAAAAATATGTGCAATTATTGAAATTTCTTTTAAAAGATATAAAAAATATGCATAGCTGGCTTAAATATTCGTACTTACAATAAAGAAGATGAAAGAACGCATATTAGTAATATATGATGAGCCCGATTATATTTAATTACTCCATTCTACAAATTTCCAGATAATTGCTATTCTTATCAATGTCACGATTTAAACATTGAGAATCTTATCTTTTGGTGTTGACTTAATTGCAAATTTGCCACGACAACCTTATGGAAATATTAACATCAAATGTGATAAATACAATTAACACAACGGGCACAATTAACCGCCCACTAGTTCCTTGTAAAAATGCCCGTATTATGGTTTTTATGTATGTTTGATGAGTGTGCCATGCTTTTATGTTGACATTTAATCATAAACAATGTCACTACTGTAATTTTTGTAAAAAAATGCGTTATTGCGTTGTTAGCGTATTAATTTAGATCACGGGGGGCGAAGTAAATTTTAAGTAGGGTGATACAAGTTCTAGTTTACTTTCTAGTGGTAGGGGGCGCTGTTGATAGTGTACTCTCGATACAAACGGTAACACGGAAACCACTTTGTTGATGTTTGTCAGATGCAGTCAGCTGCTTGCGCTTGTTTGGTTTGTTCAATTTTGTTCTAGATGCTTCTTACGTTTTTAGTTACAATTAGTTAGTGTAGTTATTACAGACTCTTATTAGCTTTGTTCGCAGTGCAGTCTTCTGATACTTTCTACTATTCTAAATTGAACGACGCATGCGCACTATCTGCTATGCGTTCGCAGTGCTACAATTTCATATTTTGACAGTTTAACATTTATAATTCGGTGTTTGCAGAGTAGTAGGATTGCAGTAATAAACGGTTAGTGATTAGTCCAAATTTGCACATGTGACGCAATTCAGTGAAAATTGTAAGTTGTTTTAGGGTTACATATGTATATTGTCGATTAATTATATTTCTTTAATAGCAATAAAGTGTTGTGTAACAAATTCTGAAGACGGATTACGGAAAAAATAAAGACTTCGATATAAAGATGTCTTCATTTTTATATAGAATATAGTAGTAAAAAATTCTTTGTTGATGTTGCATATTTGTAATCAAAACAATTTATTTTTTAATGGATTTATGCATAACGACTTTCCAGATCCATAAATCCGATCACATATTATTGGTATAGTGCTCAATGTCAATAAAATTTATAGTGGCCTTCAAAAACCGGAAAATAGTAATTTAAAAATGCCGAGTATGGGATTTATTTACTTTCTTAAGGTAGAGGGCATAAAACGCAATTGCGATTTCACGTTATTTAGTTGCCATTCTCTACTATCCCTTATCTCTGGTTTAGATTAAACTTTCTTCATTTATGTCATTGTTATTGTATTTTTTGTGTTGATATTCGCTTTATTTGTGTTTTTTTGTGAATTAGAATTAAGGTTTAAAGCAATCCTACAATTAAAATACCAATGGATGCTGTTACTGTGGCTAAGGCTGTCGCAATGGTAGATGACGGACGAAGCCAACGTTATGTGGGTAGAATTTTAGGAATACCACGCTCTACCGTAAAGAATGCTGTAAAACGATTCCGTGAGACTGGTTCCTACACGAGAAGACCTGGGCAAGGCCGGAAACGCTGCACATCTGGTCGTGATGACAGATTTATTCTCAGCACTGTGTTTCGAAATCAGTTTACCGCTGCAGTTGAAGTACGTAACCGCCTTCATGAGGTAAGATTAGTTGATGATAGATTAGAAGAAGACTTGCTAAACAACAATTGAAAGCTAGGAGACCGGTCCAATGTCCACAATTGCTCCGACGGTACCTAGTCTCTCGCCTTCGGTTTTCTCAAAATCATTCTGTTTGGAATATTGAACAATGGAAGTAAGTTCTCTTCACAGGCGAGTCAAGAATCTGTTTAACGGTACTAGATGAGAGAGCGAGTGTATCGACGATCCGGAGAGCGATTTGCAGTGTGCAACATTATGCCGACAGTGAGTTTCAGTCTCCCTTCGTCTGTTATGGTCTGGGGTGGTATTTGTTACGATGCGCGTACAGAGTTAGTTATTGTTGATAGAGACAGTTTAACGGGTGACAGATACTTGGAAGAAATCATACTAGAGCATGTAATACCACTTGCACCTTATATTGGGGATGGTGTTATTCTCATGCATGATAATGCTCGACCGCACGTACCTAGGTGCGTTGTTGAATATCCCAATAACGTTGGGATTGAGAGAATGGAATGGCCTGCACAAAGCCCAGATCTCAATCCCATAGAACATGTTTGGGATAAATTAAAGATGAGGGTGAGGGCGCGAATGCCTGCACCTCAATCCTTGGTGGTGCTTCAAGTTGCCTTAAGAGAAGAGTGGGACCTCATACCTTATTAGTAATCTTATTAGTGGGCTTTCAAGGCGCTTAAATGAAGTTATAGGAGCAAGAGGAGGCAACACACTACTGAAACAGCTTTAGCTACTAATCCTTAAGTATATACAGTGAAATCCTATTATCAGTACAGTATACTTTTCTAAACATTATCAAATAATAAAAAATAAAAGTTGTTTTTTCGATATGTGCTCAATTAAGTAGATTTTACTTATTTCCACATTTAATAAAGAAGGCTATTATTAAAAAAAGGAAAATGTTAGATATTTGTAACTTAACAAAGTGGCCTGTTAATTGTGCCGGTGAGTGTATTATACAAAAGAAGAGATTGTTTTAAAATATGGGCTGCATATTCAGATTTGATTTGGTCGCTACCCTAGTACAGATGGTCTTTTACATCCCTTAATACTACGGCCTATTGTATTCCGCCGCATTCGATTATTTTCTGAATATTCAGATCTACCTCCCCAACAAAGTTTATCAGTATACGCGTCAAATCCTTTTCCGGTATGCCCTGTAGTGTGTCTGTTGCACTTAATAGGGCATTTCTCCGGCAAAGATAATGTAAAAGGCAGTTGGCAGGTTGCGGAAAATAGCAATTGAAAGATTCCGCTACCATCATCAATGGCAACGCAAGATGGAACTCAGCGAAGCACTAACGCTAGCTAGCGCATTATACGTTACTGCGACGTCACACCAGAATCCATTTTGTTCCACTTTTATCGCCGAGAGTTTCGTAATTATTAGATCAAACGGAGCGTAGCTCCGATATTGCGTCTCTACGTTATGAGGGATGAAACATGTAGACAAGGTGTACGATTTATTGATAATTAACTAGCGATTTTCGAGTGAAGTTGATGGGGAAAACTGAGATAAGTGATAAATTGGATTTGAGTATGTAGTATAGATATTAATTTGCTCGGGAAAATTTATTTTTGTAATATTGGCAATGTTTGCTTCTGCTAGTAATATCGTCATGTTCAGTCTAGTTTTATTAGGTATAAATCTAGCCATGACATTACAAAAAAAGTATAACTTCTTTGTGTTCTAATGTAGTTTTTATGATAAAACTATAAACAATATTTATTTTTTATATTTATAGATTCATTAAATAATAATTTTGTACAAATGATTCATTGTGTATGCAAACTAATTTAAATTTGCTAAAATTGATAAAAATGTACGTGAAAGTGTTCCTAAATGCTTGTATAACGACCAAAACTATAATCAACTCACCTGCAATCACTGGAACATCAAAATCAAGACTGGCAGGGACCTGACCGGAAGTACTAGCCGTCGTTGTCGAGTTCACGTGCCTCGTCTTCAATAGCGGCGGATTCTTACTCTGCGATATGGCCAGGCCCCTCCTCAAATTACCTCGCGTCGGCGAAGGCGGTGGATACGATATTCCTCGGTGGGTAGGGCTCAATAAGTGCTGGGCATTGTTCTTCGAATTGGGCACCGATAAAGTGTTTTGATTCAGGTTCAAGCTTAGGGTACCGATATTCGGCGATCCCAAGGCCAAGTTTGGGAGACTCTGCCCGAGACTGCCGTACGGTTGAACGGATAGGGTGTTGGGAGTTTTGCTGAAGAGGCGGTTTTTGAAGGAATTCTTCTGGGAGACAGGACTCCTATCTGTGGGTAGGGGTTGGACGCCTTCGTCGCTGGATATCGATGCGGTTCTGTTTTCGTTCTCAACGGACACCGCTCTCGAATGGTCTTTACCGGAACCGACTGACGATTGGTCGTTCATTTCGACGGACCCACTGTAGGAAAAATATATTTGAAAAGTCGAGAGTTTTTAGAAAGCGTATGTATTGTTACGATACGACTGGTATTTCCTTTATCTTTAGGTACCAGCGCAAATTAATTTCTGTTACAAAGATATAAAGGGGATATGAAATACTAATGATGGTTGGTGTCGGTGATCGGCGATAAAATTCGAAGTATGTCATTTATTCAATGAGAAATATCTGATAATCAGCTCATAATACAATCAATTCTATGAAAATTTTAAGAGTTGGGGCTTTGTTGCCCCGAAATTTAATTTAACGATATAGAAAAAACAAGGATATTCAAAATATAATCCTTTATAGTCGATAGTCCTCTGCCATTGTCTGGCAATAGAAATAAAAAATACCCTTACCACCTCGTTGAGTGAAAACTAGTGTTATTCAAGTGGTGATCTGTGTGGTGCAAATCTCCCAGAGTGCGACGTCCAACATTATCTTCCTTCGTAGATTCTGCCGAAAATGGCAACTTAGTTGCCGAAATGCGTATCCGGAGTTCTTCACTCATCGAGGTGGTAAGGGTATTTTTTATTTGTACTATTTTAAGCCACCGTATCCTATTAATTGTATTTTATATTGTCTGGTAACGTTTTCGATTCCACGCCTCTGCCATTCCAATGGTTTAAAGGCGAAGAACTCTTTTACCTCCACGTTATTGGCAAAAACACGCTCAGCGAGAAAGTGTAACCTACGAAGGTGGTAATCTGATGCTGTTAAGTCGGGGCTATAATCGGGATGTGGTAGCGATTCCACTCCATCAAATTCCTCCAGTTTCTGGAGGCTTCTTCGGGCAATATATGCGGCCTAGCATTATCTTGTTCGAATAGTACGCGATTTCTGTTGATTAATGCGAGGTATATTTAACTTAAAACTGCATACATTCGATCCAATTGCTCGCAGTATAATTCGGAGTTTAATGCTCTGCCTTCTGGTACCAATTCCAAATGGCCAACACCTTCCTGTTTGGTAGAAACCAAACACACAGTGTCACGTTTGCTTCAAAGCCTTTGCGTTTGACTACGGTTTCTGCAGATTGCTCACGGGCTTAGATCATATATATTACATGGATACCGCTATCACCATATCAGACTATATACGTTACTGTTTCCAACATGTACATCTACGATTTTCGAGCTATTACTTTCTTGCTTATGAACATTATATGTAGCTATCCCTTATCTGACCACACGTGGAACCGGAAACGGAAATGAATGCGGAATCCGTGCGATTTATAATGGGACATATGCGATTTCATGCATTAGACAGAGTGCCATTAGACTTAGGTGAGACTTCTGTCAATTTGTGGTCAATGTCAACTACTGTTGTCTATCAATCTGTATGAGCGAGCTATTATATGTTGACATTAAAAAATTAGGTTATGCGTCAGAGCTGATATTATCTCTGATGTATGTCAAATTTAATTCAAATTTCGCGCGCTTCTCACGCCGTGGTCCACGCGTGACCAGGTGCGAATAAGAAAATAAGAATAACCGTTGTTAGACAGAAATGCTGATTCTTTTTTATGTCTGTGATATGTTGGAAACAGTTGGGAAACAGCGGTATCCATGTAATATATATATATCTAAGGTCACGGGTTAACCACTGATTTGATTGGTTATAATTACGAAGGTAGATCCACTTTTACCGCTCGTTACAATTGGTCGATAGGAATTAAGATCCTGTGGATTAGCAAGAAGTTGATAACAGATTTGCACTCGTCGCTGTGCCTGTACTGCAGTCAATTCATAAAGCACTTCTCTGTATCATCTGTTTACCTTCCCCAGTTTGTAAAGATGGTCACCTATTGTCTATCGCGAAAGGCCAAGCTCCTGTGTCAATTCTCGCGCACTGGAGGCAGAAGTGGGCTCTATTCTTTACTGGGGAACCTCTTGGTCAACGATAGGAAACGACGTGCCTCTCGAAGATCTGTTTGAGCATTTCTGATTTTTTATACTAGTTTTGCGTAGTCTAATCTGGACATTTCGGCCTCCAATTTGACGGAGTATACGAGCAGCATAAACAGCGCTTCTGCCTAATTTCCAGTAATGACGACAAGCTGGGGAAATCTCTTTATTTGTATTGAGCATTTTGGGGTCATAAGAAGTGTACAATGTTTCAAGAACATCACAAGATAACTCAGTTGCATAATCTTACGAAAATGATGTTTAATATGGCATTAATAAAATAATTTTACTTTTTATTTTTGACAGCCTATTTCCACACTCATGTATTTCTATTGCCTTATTTATGGATAGTAAGCCAGAAGTTGCTATAATATATAATCCTATGATAAATCAATTATTTACTGCTCTAAAAGGTAAAGGTGCTTTTCTTAATAATGAACCCATACATGTATCGAAAACAACAAACCTAGAAAATGCATTGATTAGGTTGGATTGGAATCAGGTACCAGCAGAGATCTTGAGAGGTTAAATGTTTTATACAAAAATCAACAAATGTTAACTCCTATAGTTCATTGGATACGAGCTCTTGGATCTGCCGCTTTAAATATGGCAATGGTAGCATTAGGAGCTGCCGGTGCTGGCTTTGAATTTGGAATTCATAATTAGGACATAGCTGCTGGCGAGTTGGTAATCACCGAAGCTGGGGAGTTGTCATTGATCCTGCAGGCGGGCCTATAGACAGGCTTTCAAGAAGTGTTCTGTTTGCTAGTAGCAAATGTCCCAAAAATTAGTACAATTTTATCTTACTCCACGAGATTATACTTTATGTATGCTTTCTATTCTAATATATACCAAAGAATAAGTATTACTCATATAGATACTTGAGAATTAATGCCACATACAATACCTCTGCAACTTGTAGCTGTTGTTAAATATAGCAACTTTTAGGAGTTAAAAATACACGTAATCAATTCAGAAAACGAAAAAGCTTTTGCTCCACCCTAATATCACCAAAGTATTATCAATTCCGTGAAAATATTTTTGAGTTTAAGTAACTTATTAAAACCTGATAATGTGGCTGACATAATAATAGGGTTGCTACCGCATTTTAGGCACGTAAACTTAAGTGAAAACTATGCAGAATGGCGAAAAGCATTATTTAATCAACTTAGGTAAACCCAAAAGTTTAACACCGATTCATAATAGTTTTAGAATCTAGCATGTCACTTACCTATGGCTGTGAGCTAGACTAGAAACGCGACTTGCTCTCGACGAGGAAGCCATAGGGGAACGGGGCGCCAATTGCAAACTGTGGAATTCTGAGTCCAACGGATCTCCCAGGCTATAATCGGCGTCCAAACTTTCCTCTAGATACGTCGGCTGTTTGGCTTGAGCATACAATGCCTGTGCTTTCGTAATGCTCTCCTTCCAACCCTGAAAGCAACCGTGCACGTTGGATATATAAGAAATAGATGGCAAAGCAGCATGTAAGATGCTCCAATAAAATCATTCAACGTCCGAATGGAATTCCTACCTTAAGCTTCTTGGCATCGTTGTTCTGCAAGATGAAGGCGGCTACAGGCATGTTGAATTCGTTCTTATAGACGAGCGCTAAAGTCGGCGTCTCCTTATTTAGATCCGTGACGTCCAATCGATCGACAAGATAAGGTTGTCGGATTACGCGCATCGTGGCGACACCCTTTTTCGTCGACGGCTTACACACCAACAGTATATCCGTTAGCAGGAAGCAGTGGACCTCCATCTGTAATCAATCGCGGGAAGGGTGAAAGATATTGAATTTAGTCGGGCCATCGCTTGGGAAACGCGCGATCGAACCAGCCGACGCCACAGAAGGAAGTGGGGAAAACATGATTACATTATCTTCCGTTGTCTCTCCCTAATGGCATTAGGTTCGTAGACGGTAATGTAATATTTGTTGAGGAAGGATGGATCGCTAGATCTTTTCGCGGTTAAAAAGGTTATTAGGTCGTTAGCTAATATTTGCTTTCGTGTTTAAATTAATGGAAAGCTAAATGTAAATACGGTTCTACAAAGCTTTTGATTAGGAAAATACTTTGATAAAATATTAAGACAGCTGAAGGTGAGTGAGAAATGGTACATTAAAATTTCTACTCAATATACGTAACCCTTCCCTTTGTAGTAATAAGGTTATCAAGATATTAATTTAATTATGAAATTTATATTAACTAGAAAGTTGTTACATTTATAGATTAAAAGCAATTTATATTTCAATACTTACAAAAGCAATCAAATAAATATAAATAGTGTAATAAATCAAACAGTTCAATTCTTATATAAGCGTATGTTTGTTCATTACAACTTAGTTAGAATTTGACCCATTTCTTGTATTGACTTTCAATCAAAATTAACACATACATATTTTTTATTAAGCCACACAAACAATTTCATATCATTTTAAGTTGTCAAAATTACCACGACCTCTGTAAAGATAAGACAAAATGGATTGACTCTAATGAGCACTCATTTTGTCTGATACAAAATGACAACAATAACGTAATTTTTATGGTTTCTGGAAAGTCGTAAATTATAGAGCTACGTAATCAAAATGTCAGTTCTGAAAGAAGTCCATGAAATATGGATTTTAGTATTATTTGTTGATGTTGGGGTGAATATCAAAATGTTCATAATATAAAGGGTCCGAGGAAGAACTAAACACTCTAAATTTTGGGAATCAAAACCTTTTCCATAATGTCGCTGAAATACGTCAGGGTTTGATCGAAGGGCAACGACTTCGTGGAAACTAATGATCTTCATGTATGCCAACCACCAAAATTCTAAAATTATATTAGGGGTTGAGCGATACGCCATTTTTGAAATCAACCACATCGTTTTCGAGAAATTAGTTTTAGTTATATTAAAAAAAGGTTATTATTAAAAGCATGTTGAATTTCAAAAGAAAATACATATATTTGAATTTTTGGAAACACGTCAAATCATATTTTTAATTATTTATTTCTTGTTTTACAAATAACGTTTTACGGTGTTACAATACATCTTCAGCGATTTTTTGTTCTTTCCTCTTATATCTTGAATAATCCACTAAGGAAAAAAAAACTTCCTACACAATAATTCACCCTTTTTCTTGCTCGAAAAAGTGTCACGTTTCACGTTTTGCCGATTTTCCCGAAAACGTGTCGGAATTAGGGAATTTCTTAGGCAATATAACTCCATTATTGCTGGCAGCAGGCATAAATTCCGGGCGTCACAAAATCATATCCGGCATTAGTGGATGTGGTGAAATAAACGACAAAGACCGAAATCGAGGGAAAGGAGCAAATACGAGCCGAGGTAAGTAAAGCTGTTTTCCGGGGTAGGCTTCGTGTTTAGAAGATAAATATACCTTGCTATAGTCTATTTACGATAACATTATTTACATTAACAGACGACATAATCGTGTAGTCATAACTACTCAAAGCATTGATCTGTGAGATGTCATACTTTGGGTCAGCGTGTTTCAAAACGAATCGATGGTCATACCGCACAAGATAGGCAACTCGTATAGAGTAAAGTTCCCCAATTCTATAGCGAAAGAACATTTATTTGATATTTAGTCTTATAGATCGGTAATTCTGATTTTACTATACTTCATTGACGTTGAGAATTAAGTAGTGAGCGCTGAGATCTGAGTACGTATTACACAAGGGTAATAAGCGAATATCCGGAAATAGCGGCAAATTCAAATTTATTATAACTTATAAGCAACTAGAGTAAATTACCAATGTCTTAATGTAAAAGATTTAAAATATTAACAACTCCAACAACAAAACGGCGAAAATAACACGGACACTGAAATTCTAGTGGTATTTCATGTTATCTAACGTAAATTTAATTGCAAACTTTTCACCATTGTAAATTTGCCTCGAATTTCAACCAATCACAGATCATAAAATACTATAAAAAGTGCAGGGGTCTTATGAGCATTTTCATGTTATTTTCCCTAGCGCAAAAATTACAGTCGGCGTCACAATACATTTTAGGTTAGGTTATTGTTGACACTACTACTACAAACGCATTGTTGCAGTTGAATCCCAAAATATATTTTTACTTAAATTAAAGAATAAGCAAAATATAAATAAATAGCCATTGTACAAAAGGAAATAGACAAAAATTCTGAAAATAAGTAGACTGTCATAGACTAAAGTGATCTTTCAGAGTAAATTATTTTCACATTTGCATCACTTCCGGTTGACCGGAAGTCGCCATTAACTTTCTTATTTTTAATTATAATTTTTATTGCAAATTCTGATTATAAACGTTATTCTAAATACAAAATGTTAAGGTTTCTCTATACCTAAATGTAACCGATTTTGAGATATCTTCTAAAAAATCGTTTTGCCTCCCTTTCATTAAAAAAATTGTTTTTACGACATTCTTTACATTTTTTTAAGGTTAAGTAAATAAATATTTTGTTTAGTTGAAACTTATTGCGAAAAATTGTGTTGATCGCATATCAAAATACGCAATTATTAATAATACGAAAATGAAAAGAAATAGGTATAGGGAAACCTAATACTAATCGCTGCAGAATTTGATTCTGTACATCATGATGTAAAAATATACAGAGTGTTCCATTTAAGAAAATTGAGTTTTGGACAGTTAAACATAATGAGATTCGACACCAAATCGCGACAGAAAGGCCAAGTTCTTATGAACGTCGAGAAATTGACTTCCTCGGGTTTTCCCGTACACTCTCACGCACAGCAGCAACGTTTTCAGCAGAGCTTGCGTTTCGGTGACGTACGGGTGAATTGTTCTTGCGTATATTCGCTGTAATAAATTATTACATAGAGAAATATTATAACTCTCTTCAAAATACTTTATTGTTAGTTTTTTTATATATATTGATTGTAAAATAAATTTATATTTTTACCACGAATATTCAATAAAAACGGACTCCGCTTGAAACGATAGTGATGAAGAATTATGTGCAGACAATTTATGGAACTATTCTTGTGACAGTGACATAGAGAATCGTACAGATGACGAGTTTAGTGACGATGAAATAATTGCGCGACCGCGGACTTTTTTACGACGAACAATTTCATTTGACAGACAGGCAACCTATTCTGGAGGAGTTTTTGGGTGATTCAGGAATAAACACCGGAAATGTTCCAGATAGTGTAGCGGATGCGGTCGGTTTATTTATAGACGAAGATTTTTTTACTTTTCTTGTACAAGAATCGAACACGTATTATTACCAAAATAAAAATAAATTCAAATCCTACAAGAAATCGCTGAAATTGAAAGGAATTTCTGTACCAGAAATGAAAAAAATTATGGGGCTCATTCTTCTCATGGGACAAGTCCGTAAGGACCGAAGAGACGAACATTGGAGCACAGAAGCGGGTACAGGAATACCATTTTACGCTAAAACAATGAGTAGAGACCGATTTCGTCAAATATGGAGAGCTTGGAACTTCAATAACAATGAAGATTTAATAGATGGCTCAAATAGACTAAATAAAGTCCGATCGGTATTAGATTACTTCCTTCCAAAGTTTATAAATGTATATAAACCTATTCAGCAACTTTCTTTAGATGAGGGTATAGTACCTTGGAGGGGAAGAGTATTTTTTAGAGTTTATAATGCGGCATAAATTATAAAATATGGAATACTCGTGCGTATGTTGTGCGAAAGTATTACAGGGTATATATGTAATTTCGAAATTTACTGTGCCCAAGGACGAAAATTGTTGGAAACCATACAAACGGTTATATCGCCTTGTACCAATTTATGGTATCATTTGTACATGGACAATTATTATAACAGTGTAGAAACTAGTCAAATACTGTTGAAATCTAAAATTCGAACATGTGCCACAATTCGTAAAAATAGGGGATTACCAGATTCCCTCAAAAATATCAAACTGAATAAGGGCCAATCTGTCTTTCAAAGGAAAAAGGATGTTCTTCTACAGGCCTGACAATCAAAAAAAGAAATGAATTTAATTTTCACCATACATTCAGCAGAAATGTGCGAAAGTCATAACATTGATTGGAAGACTCGAGAATGCGTAGGAAAACCTAATGCATTGATCGATTATAATAAATATATGAAAGGAGTTGATCGAGCAGATCAATATCTTTCGTATTATTCCATTTTACGGAAAACTACAAAATGGATATTTTAAAGGATATCGCTATGCGCTGGGTGACTGATGACAATTCGTCAGACGATATTCAAACTCCGGAACCAGAACCCTCAACATCTGGTATTAGAAGAACATCTTCAAGACCAGATCCTCCAGGGAGGCTAAGTATGGATATGAAGAAACATACTTTGGAAAAGATTGTAGGCGCCGGTAGAGAGAAAGATATTCTAAGGCGATGTCGTGTGTGCGCCGTCCACAAAGTGCGTAGCGAAACGCGATATAGTATGTGCAAATTGATAGTTGTTTGACAGTCACATGGCCAACAATATGGAAAAATGCTGGGCCAATTTAAACTGGATAATTAAAATCGTGCACTTTTTCATTGCACACACAATGGTACATCATGTCACCGTAAGTAGACTATAGTAAGTCGTACTGTGTTAGAAGATTTGCTAATTCACAGGTCTGCTGGTAAATAAGGGTTATCAAAGTATTTCTAACACCCAAAAGGTGTCAGAACAAAGACGCCACAAACCGAAAGGTATAATAAAATCCACCCCAATGATATCCACCCTTCTCGGGGTCGCACCGACCAGCACAGTGAAGACGGCGGGGTTAGGAAGTCTGGCGCCACCTCCGTGAGAAAACGTTCTTTTCCCCGAGATCAGACGTACGGAGGAACGCGAGTGAATATCCTCCGAG
>JARFOC010000652.1:13455-95379 GCA_031763485.1 Osmoderma eremita
GGGAACACATAAACAACTAATAAACAGAAAAAATTCAAAAATGGCAACTCAGCTAATAAATTCACTCATTAATGGCAACACAAAGCAAGATTAGACTGTTAAACTGACTAGGAATAGTTTTGACAGTTCTGTAGAATTGCATTGTTTGTTTTCATTCACAATCCGGGCGCCAATAAGTTGGTTTAATTGTTGAGGCATCTTATAATGTTTTGAAAACTTCACTTAAAACTAAGCTCTTGAAATTTACGGACACATGACATTGACAAGATATTAAGTTAATATTTGTCCAACATTTTATTGCACAGCACTGAGCATGTGTCCAATATGGCTACGAGGTGCATAAATTAAGTAACAAGACTGACAACGTAGCGTTTGATATGACAACACGGAAAGCAAGGGACATGGAGGGGCGTCAAGTGGACATTGTAAGTTTGAACTCGATCAAGTCATTTGGTTGTCCGTTGTCGTTGTTTCCGTGAACCCGGTTTTCATAGTGCGTTCTACAAATGAAATACATTAATTTCGAGCAACGGTGTGCTATCAGATTTTGCTTCAGGCTTGACGAAAGTGCAACAGAAACTTTTGCAAAACTTCAGCAGGCCTACGGAGACAGTGTTTTGTCAAAAACCCTTGCTTTTCAGTGATTTAAGGCATTTGCAGAAGGAAGAGAATCGATGGGAGATGAGGCACGCAGCAGAAGGCCTTCAGTTGCAAGAACCGACAGCAATGTCGATAAAATCCGCGATCTTGTGCGTTCAGATCGTCGGTTGACGGTCGGAATGATCGGGGAACAGTTATATTTGTCTCACACCACCCTTCATCAAGTTTTGACCAATGAATTGGGAATGAGAAAGATCTGCTCGAAAGTGGTTCCAGAAAACCTTTCGTAGGAACAGGAGAGATCGATTCAAAAAAAAATTGTGATATTACTGGTGATGAGAGTTGGGTGTTCGAGTATGACCCGGAAACAAAACGCCAGAGCATGGAATGGCACACCTCAGGCTCTCCAAAGCTCAAGAAAGCAAATCAAAGATCAAGAGCATGCTGATTTATTTCTTTGATAGCCAGGGAATCGTTTATAGAGTTCGTGCCTCAAGGTCAGACAATTAATCAACATTTTTACCGAGTTCTCGAAAGACTCCGAAAGAGGGTCATGCGTGTGAGGCCAAACATCAAGAACAATTGAATCCTGCATCATCACAATGCGCCTTGTCACACAGCAATTTCCATAAACGGTTTTTGGCCAGTAAAAATATTTCTGTGACTCCTCAGCCTCCTTATCCACCTGACTTGAGTCCTTGTGACTTTTTCCTCTTCTCAAGATTGAAAATTCATCTGAGGTGACATCATTTTGGGACACTCGAAAACATTCAAATGGCTATAACCGATCAGCTAAAGGCGATCCCAATATCCGAGTTCCAGCGCTGCTATGAGGATTGGAAGAACCGGCTCCGACGCTGTGTGGCTTCCCAGGGGACTTATTTTGAGGGAAATAACGTTAAATTGTAATTATATTCAAATAAAAATATTTAAAAATATGTCTCATTACTTAATTTACACACCTCGTATAACCAGTATGAGTACAACAAACTAGATATGAAGGTATATTTTATTATTAGTAACTTACCTGCTCGTATAAAAGAAATACTTATAGGTCCTTTTATTATTGTTTCATGTGCTTTATACATTAGATGATTTTTTTCTTCTTGTTTTGGTCTGCATTTTATTTACGTATTTAATTATTATTTGTCTGTTGTTACATTTTTTAAATGTATTATCCACATTTAATGTCTTCATACTAAATAATTAAATAAACATTGTGAAAATAATAAATTGGTTCATAAATAAACAAAATAAATATGGCCTCTTTCATAATAAAATCAGCAGTCTTTAATTTTTCAATGATTAAACATCAATGTTTAGCTTTAAATTTAAAACTAAGCATTGATGTTTAAACATTTAATAAAATCAAATAGTATAATGTTAATGTTCTTTCTATGAATTTAAATGAAAGTGAAGAATTTCTAAAAATAATTTACTCTTGTTAACATGTTAACATTTCGCTTAAACTACTTATTACAGAATATCTTTAAATACGATGACTCTTCAAGTAGAAAGTCCAACAGTTTATACCAGTCAAGGCGTGCCGATATCTGTAACAGGGATAGCGCAAGTATAAACATACATCAAGTGCAACATACACTTACAACTTACCCACCGCTTTGCATTTACGTAGGTTAAGATCCAAGGCCAAAACGAAGAAATGTTGCTGGCTGCTTGTGAACAATTCCTTGGCAGGAAAGAATCCGAAATCAGGCATATAGCCTTAGTCACTCTGGAAGGTCATCAGAGGGCAATCATGGGCTCCATGACGGTAGAGGAGATTTACAAAGATAGAAAGAAGTTTAGCAAACAAGTCTTCGAAGTAGCGTCGTCCGATCTCGTCAATATGGGTATCACCGTCGTTTCCTACACACTCAAGGATATTAGGGACGAGGAGGTAAGGAGTAAAAGGCATGGGATAGATAGATCAAAAAAAATACGGAAAATACGTCTTGTGATTTATTATTTAGAAGCACACTATATCGCATATATTCAGCGTTCAGTGCTTGAAGTGGCTTATAACACAGATAATTGTTCTCGTCTCCTCCTCGCTAAAAATTGTATTGCTTTTTAAAAATGAATGCTCCTGCGCTTTGAGCTCAATATGCATTTAAACCATACTCTTTCCTCTTCACTTCAAGCACATGCTAAACTAGGGTTCGATAAAAAGTAATGACAACGCTTATAGAAGTTCTAAATAGTTTTATTGGTCGACGTAAAACAAGTTACATTTTTCAATTGGATATTCTCTGCTTACCACTTTCTGTTACAATTCACGAAGACGCAGGAATCCTTCAGCCACCTTTTTCGATGTTTCGAAGTAACCGTAACATTGAGTTTTGAGTGCTGTAATACTTCTCGAAAACGTTCCTTCATTTTTGCTCATATCAGGGGTTATTAGGAATGTTCCAGTACTTCTCACTAAATGAAGTGTTGACAAGTTGAACACTAGTCTTAATATTACCGAAAAAGATGAAGGCGTTGAGTATATCCTATACCTTCACCAAATTATACAGAAAGCAGTAAAGAAGGGAGGAAATTACAATGAAAGAATATTACTGGTTTTATCTATGCCAATTGAACTTTTTTTAAGACTACAAAGATGTTTATTAATTTTTATCGAACCTATGTATTTTGGTGTAATATATACTTATATTAATCGAAACAATTACAACTAATTTCTTTATATTGCTACGAAGGGTGCTAAGGTACGTTAAATATTTTTGTTAGTAGGTACGTAAATAAAACACAATGTTATATGTTTTGGTTCCCATGAGCATAAAAATGCAACATACAAATTCTGTCTCTCTTTCTCGTGCCACCAATCCTATATTTCTAACACATTTAAGTGCCTTAAGTGCTGTGTATGTGTGTATATTAGGGTGCCACTTATTTTATATTTGAAGGTAAAATTTTTATTTTTTTATAGAAACCACCATATTTAATGATTTTGGATTACATAAGCACGTAAAACATTTTGTATACGTTTTAAATTTGCTAGTCTCTATTAAAATATTCGTACTGATATGTTAGGTCTATATGAACGACGATTAATTTACTGTTTGCAGTAAATAAACACTACTATCTCACTGAAACTGAATGTAATCGTACAAAGACTAAAACCTAAGTCATTACAAAATGTAGAATTTGTCAGTTCAGGACTGGATATTCCATTACAGTAAATACTAGGGATGGAACAAACGGTTATTTTCAAATAAGCTTTATCACCGCGACGTTATTTTCCATTAACCGTTGTTTTAAACACTTCTCGTCATTATTGTTCTCGGCGCTTTGGGTATGCGATACATAGCAACTGTGTACTATAATATATCTGTGCGATATACGAGTGATGTCTTTTATATTTCGAGAATAGGCGTTCCAGGTGCTGCCACTTACAATGGACGCTGTATCGTAAATTTCGGCCTTTTTGACAGAACATTTTGACGAACAAGCGACATTTGTGTTACTTACAGTGGCGTAGAAAATTTATCTTGGCCAAAAGATGGGATTAACTCGTGAACATTTTCGTGTCATTATTTTTTACAATTTTCGCCGTAGATTATCTCAACAACAGTGCATCGATGAACTTTCGGAATTTGGCGATAACGCACCATCAAAATCTAGTGTATACCGGTGGTACGCCGTATTGGTACGGCCAATCGTGGCCGTATTTCACTTACTGACGAATTTCGTGAAGGCCGTCCAAAATCAGTTGTTGTTGCAAGATCGGTATGTGACGTATCGTGAGATTGCGGTATCCTTGAGTATTAGTGGGACCAGCATACATTCAATATTGCATCAACATTTGGCCGTTAAAAAAATTTGTTCGCGTTGGATTTCACATAATTTGACAATCGGTCAAAAAAAGGCTCGTGTGGATTGGTCGAACGAAATGCTCCAAAAATAGCATCACGGTACTTCAAAACATGTATATGACATCGTAACAAGTGACGAATCATGGATCTATACCTATGAGCCCGAAAGTAAACAACAGTCGATTGTATGGGTCTCTCAAACTGTGCTAAATCCAACAAAAGTTGTCCGCGTATGAAGCACTTCGAAGCAAATAGTCTCCTCTTTCTTAGGAAATAAAACGGATATATGGCAACTGTACCATTGGTGCAACGTCGGACGGTCAATTATGAATGGTACACAACCATTTGTTTGCCAGAAGTATTCGAAAAAATAAGGGAAACCAACCGCCGGAGACGGATCATTCTCCACCAGGACAATGCGAGCTCTCACACATCAGCTCAAATAAGAGTTTTTGGCAACTGAAAAAGTTGCATTTATGGGTCATGCGCCATACAGCCTTGATTTGGCACCCAATGACTTCTTTTTGTATCCGCACATCAAACAAGAAGCGGTTGATGCTTACAAAATGCATATTTTGGAGGTAGGTACCTCAATCGGAGTGGAAAAAGTGCTTCGAAAGCTGGTTGAAGCGCATGAAAAGTGTATTGATCTTCATGGAGAATATTTTGAAAAACAATAAAGCCACGTACTATGATTAGTTTTAGTTTCTGGTCTGTATTCTCGAAATATAAAAGGCATCCCTCGTATTATAATCAGTCCCAATTTTACTAATTTATTCGGTCTATTTACAGAAAGAAAAATACCAGCACACAACTCACCCAAAAGTAGAATACAACGTAGACACGTTTAAGAAGTGAAAATGCATATCGAATTATTTAGCTTTTCTATTTTGTGCATATTACACCACAGCACGTATATTTTATAACTTCTACATCTATAATGGGTAAAGAATGTATACCTCTATTCATAATTTAATTTAAAAAATACAGCCCCAAGATAGTTTCTAAATTCAATTCAATGATATCTGTTGTTTTTCTCTTAACTCGACGAGGAAAAAAGTACTGGTTCCTCTGCTTCATATTCAATCTAAACATAAACAGTCGTACATATCGCACTACTATTAACCGAGTGAATATTATATTTAGCAACGGGGACCGAGGACGAGAACGGGGAACGGGAACGGTGAAGCACATCCGTTCTCGAGAGCGTTATCGGCTACTAGTTATTTTGGTAACGGTTAATATCGAAAATCGAGAACCGGTGATAACAGTTATCTGTCGGGAACGGTTATTAGTAACAGTTATTGATATATCGCCCGCCCCTAGTACCTACCCATATTAGTTTCCACTTGAGGTATTATTCCTTGCAATTGCGATAAAAAATACTGTCCATTCTATTTCATATTAGTTTTACAATAAATACAAATAATATGTTAATGTAAATACATCCAATTTTCAACTGCACAAAATTGTGAGATATCAGTGATATCTTGACATATATAAACGAAGCTATTAAAAGAAAGTTTCCGCGAGGAAATTATCTAGAATCATTATTCTTTGTTATCACTTTTAAGTGGTACTTTCCTGGGCGCCAGAAGCTATATATACTTCAGTAAAGGATCCTAAATTTGTTAGACTAATATATAAAAATGAGCATAAGCTTAACGGTAATAGTTATTGGTGAAATTTTAGAGAATTTGATTTATTTAACCGCAAAATGCCTCACTACTATAGTGTTCCTAATGATTCAAGGCTAATTGCAAATAAGATTCTATTAACAGCAGATTTGCTGAAGTTGAAGACGACATCCCACCTAATATTAAAGAATTACCGTTAAGAATTATCCGAGTTTGACAGATGTACGCATATAAATTTTGGTATTGATTTTATCATTCTTATCGTTTTAAAAAGTGATACAATGATTTGATTTTATTATGAATTAGGAACAATTATATATAAATACCCTAACATAAATTCATAAAATTCTATATCAATAATAATTCGTAATATGTACTTTCATTAGGAAAAATAAGATCGCAGCACATTATTGAGATTATTTAATTAAACTCAAATTTAGTACAAATTGCTTTTAGAAACAGTGCAACAAAATAACACCCCGTACTTAAAAAAGAAGTAGCACCCTAATATATTCATTTGTCATGCTTTCCCATATTGTTATGTTAAGAGCATATAGATACACAAACATCGGTAACATATCAATTCTTATTTTTAGGGTTATTTGTTGAGTTTGGGTATGGCTCGTACTGCGGAAGTAAAACGGGATGCCAGGATAGGAGAAGCGGAGGCCAGATGCGATGCTACAATCAAGGAAGCCATAGCTGAAGAGCAAAGAATGGCATCTGTTTTTCTCAACGATACGGAAATCGCCAAAGCTCGGCGTGATTTCGAATTGAAAAAAGCCATCTACGACGCTGAAGTACAAACGAAGAATGCTGAGGCCGAATTAGCCTATGAGTTGCAAGCAGCCAAAACTAAGCAACGTATAAAGGAAGAACTAATGCAAATTAAGGTACTGTTTTGAAGGTTGAAACATTTTGCTCATAAATTAATAAAGGTGTCGAAAATTGTTGACTTGTAGTATATTCGGCACTTGGTTGGTGCTCTTGAAACATCTACTAAATTAATTAAATCAATTTGTAGTGAGCGAAATTGCCGATATACTGTATATTAGTGTAGTATATTCTACAGCGAATCAATAAATCAAAAACTACAAAAAAAACGTTGAGGTTTACAGCTGTAGGTTAGAAAAAAAAACATATAGTAAAAATCATAAAAAGTAAGTAAGTAAATTATAGGCATTAAACAAGGGAAAAAAATTAAATCTGCTCGTGTTCTTTTACAATGAAATATATTTGGCACCCAGATAATCACTTGTTTCAATACATAATACATTCATATATTCTGGTTTTGTGAGGTGATTGAGAATCGCTGCACAAATGCAGAACCTCACAAAGATTAAAGAAATCATTTACACATAAACACCAAACTGTATTATTGTTGTCAAAACCAAATCCAGAGATTGAAAATTTTAAAAACAAAAGGTAAACTTGGTATTTTGATTAATTAAACATCTGCAGGTTTTATGTTGGGTTTATTCTGTATATAAAATCTGAAGTTTTACATATGTTGGGCATGTCCCAAATTACCCGCTTTTTTATGTACAAATTGTGTACGTTATCCGCTTTTGGATTTTGGTTTTTTTTTACATACATACAAATACTATGCAACTGTAAATAAAATAGTTTCAAATTTCTCTACATGACAGGCCGCAGATACAATGTAATTTTAGTATCATATATGACAAATCGCGTTGCTTCAGTTTTCTCTTAACTCCGGTATCAAGTGTTACTGGATTTTCGTGTAGAAGTTCTGTAGTAAAATAATAAGTATTAAAAAGGAAAACATGATGGCGTTGGTCTGCGGCCTGCCTTAGAATACATACATGAGTCATCAATTCACATACACAGTAAAAAAAACCCAAAATATGTATTTACAATTTACAAAAGTATTAAATCTACAGATAAGTTAGATAATTCACTCACTTTATCAATATCCTTACGAATCATAATACACTTTAATTTAAGAAATCATCGCATTGTATACAAGCGGATATAATATTTACATTCACAAGTATTTTCCATAATACTGCTTTTCATACTTATTAATACAGCCTCAATCTTACATCATCGTTGATATATGGAATATCTGAATGTACACATTTTCAAAACTAAAGTCTTGGATTAGTTAAAATTACGTAACAAATGTATAGTTTACACTCTTAGACTAAACGTAAGCGAAAAATGCTCGTATTAGCATCACATCAAGCCAGATCATTTTTTGGCGCTTTATAAAATGAACATTAGAGGATAACTTTACATACAGTCTTGTGTATTAAGTGATTAATCTCAAGTGAAGATCACGTAACCAAAAATTTTAAGTTGGCGCGACTGAGGGATTGCCCATAATGCGAATTTACTCGGCTTTAAAGTAAGTAGGTTATAGTAATATTTTGGTATAAAATTTGTCTTAAAAATCATGCTGTTCTCACTAGAAATTGAATATGTAATTGTCAGTTATGTCTTTCAAAGACAGATATCGAAAAACACACAAAGACAGTAATATAACGAAAAGTCAAATAACATGAAAATGACATGAAATAAAAACAATCAAATGACACAATTACTCCCTGTTGTTATCTGTTCAACATAAAAATCCTACGAACTAGAGAATTTTATGACACCACCATATTTCACTTGAAATAAATCACTCACTACTATCGACCATCCATACCTTGAATTCACTTTGCCTCAGAATTTCTTTTAGGGTTCCTCCAACGCACTTTTACAAAATTTTTGCTATATCACAAATTGTTTTCGTAATGGTGGTCGATAATATTTGCACAGTACCTACTGCATATTTCTGAATACATCCAACTAATTGATTGTTCATAGTGAAGGTACCGGTTCAAAACAACTTTAATTTAAAAATCATTGAAATTTTGGTTCTAAACGTCAATACTGATAAGTAAATCAAACTGTACTTTTTACAAAAGTTGTCACAACGGACCTTGGTTGAAAGTACATTTGTGAATCAAGTAAAATACATATTCAAAGTATTTCTTTTCTATTAGTAGGCACTCCTTTGCTGAACACTGGGATGCTTTGGGAATTTTAAAATAGAAAGTTGAGGAAACAGCAACCCTTTTTTATGTTGTGAATACAAAAATTTAAAATACATAATGAACGAAAACTGTAAAATTTCATTTTTTCTACTTTGGTGTTCGTTGTGGTAGGCACTACAATAAGCAAAAAAATAAAATCTTTTCTTGCTTCTGCGACCAAAATCGTATATAATAAATAATTAAAAC
Source organism: Osmoderma eremita (assembly GCA_031763485.1). NCBI lineage: Eukaryota > Metazoa > Arthropoda > Insecta > Coleoptera > Scarabaeidae > Osmoderma > Osmoderma eremita. The sequence goes on from JARFOC010000652.1 coordinate 22,762, forward strand.
GGCAGCTTGCTGATTTTCTGACCATACTGACAACAAAATGCCATATTTAAGAAAATACAAGAATAAGGCTGGAATCTCCCATAAATCCTCAACGACATCATGTTTCAGGTAGTTGAGAGAACTCAAGAAATAGCAGTTCAACAACAAGAAATAGCAAGACGAGCAAAAGAACTCGAGGCAACCATACGACGGCCAGCTGAAGCTGAGAAGTATAAAGTGGAGAGACTGGCAGAGGCAAACAATAAGAGAGTACTCCTAGAGGCCCAAGCTAATGCCGAAGCTATAAAATTGAAGGGTGACGCACAAGCATTCGCGATCACAGCGAAAGCAAACGCAGAAGCGGAACAGATGGCCAAGAAAGCTGAAGCCTGGAGAGAATATAAAGAGGCCGCAATGATCGACATGCTTTTAGATGTTCTACCTAAGGTTAGTTATAAACAAACCATGCATGTGTTAGTAGTAATCTACGTCTGTTGTCACATTAAATTTTCAACTTCACCTTACTTCAATTTTATATCTTGATCAGTCATGCATTTCAGTGAAATATAGAAGAAAATTCAATATAATAAACGTTTTTTTTTCTAAATAGTGGAATTTCATTTTATTTTGACTACGTTCATTTGATTTTAATTGAAGTAATGCAAAGTTCTGAGTGTCAATGAAATTGATCAAATGTTACACAGCTTTTATATATACACTTCAGATAGAACTCAAACGCACGTGAAAAGTGTAACGTTGGTTGGTATAACGGAATTACTACCATTTTTCACTAAAAATGTTGATATACAAAGCCAGATGCATACAGAAACTAGTCTAATGGTAAGGATACACGACGAAACTGACACTCGAAACAAATGTCGACACTAGTGTCAATTGCGTCCACATCTGCAACTCTGTGTCGCGGCGGTGGACACACGTAGGCACTCGATGTGTACACTGACTGTCTAGTGTCGAGTGTCGTCGTGTATCCTTACCATAAAAGTTTCTGTTAACAAAATATATAATTTTTTTTTGAAAAGTCGTACTGTAACTGTAGACACTTGCCACAGACCACATACTAATTTTAATTTCTAATTTGCTCCTAATTTAAATAATAATCATTTCTGAAAAAAAAATAGTATCAAAAAATCAGTACATTTAATTAATTTAAACACGTCTGAAATTTTTAATCTAGATACCTGCTAACTTTAAAATATAATAGTGATTTGGACGCTAACTATTATCAATTCATAATATTGATTGCATACGCAAAAGAGTCACGTGGGTTTGAGTTGTGTCTCTGAAGTATATGTATGGGGAATGATTGAAAGCATTTTTTTGTATTGAATCCAATATTAATTTTTAAATATCTTTTAGCTTATCCCTGTGTTACTTTTATTTAACAAAACTGTTTTAAATGACTGCATTAGAAATAATATATTTTTTTGCTTGCCAACACATTAAATATTTTGTTATGGCGAAAATGTGAAGATTTAACCATTACATTGATTAAAATGGTTATTAATAACTTTCAAGAAAATATATTGACCTTAATCTTAAAACTGTTAAGGGTTACTCATAACACAATTAGAGATGTTGTTTTTTTCTTTGCGATACGTTATCTACAGAAACATATGAAAATGATAATTAGAAATGAGACAAAAATGACGCAACAAACTACTCTATTATTGTAAATAAAAAATACCACAAAGATGCCTCATCATATTTACTTAAATTTTACTTTAAATTTATATTTAAATATTTACTTTAAATATCAGGTAAAAATACACAACATGTGTTATTGTTCCGCCTCATCACGTGCACATCCTTTTATTTACAACAATTTGTTCAATATTAGTTCATTTTGTGCGCGACACAAGTAGAGCAACATTCATAGTGTATACCAAATTTTATTCATTTAACAACCTGACAGTAAATAGTATCAGTAATTGTTTTTAACTAAAACAAACATGTCAAAAGGTATTCCAATAATAACTGAATTAAAGCCAAAAGTAACTTCTGCATATTTGAGAAATGAAAGACAGAGAGAGTTGCGAGAAGGTTTGAAATAAAACGTTACAACGTATCAAAAATAATAAAAAAAAACTACAATGGCAGGGGACACATGGAAACTATTTCTAAGCACGGGCATCCTAGGTAAACGTATTTTATTACTGATAGACTAATAGTACGTGCTAGTAGAACTGATCCGTGGAAGTCTGCACCGCAAATAAAGGCTGATATTCATAATTTAAATGTTAGCAGCAGAACCATTCAAAGAAGATTAGTAAGTTCAACTATTTTCAAGAAGACCGGCAACGAAACCTCTTATTAGTAAGAAAAATAGAAACACACGACTAGAATTTGCTAGACAGCATATTATGTGGACCGCAAATGATTGGAAAAAAGTGGTTTTCAGTGACCGAAGGAAATTTAATCTATTTAAATCAGACGTTATGCCGTCTGGCGAGTACGGCGACTAATTAACGAAAAGTACAATCCAAAATACACAACAGCTACTGTGAAGCACGGTGGTGTTGGTGTTATGCTTTGGAGATGTTTTTCCTCATACGATATGGGGCCTCCGCACTTCATAAAAGGCATCGTGGATCGTCATTATTATCGGGATATACTATAGGATGTTATGTTACCTTATAAATATATATTAAATAATATTTGCGTAATGAAATGGCCAGCCCAATCTCCCGAGTTAAATCCCAGAGAGCATCTATGGGAAGAGGTCGAGAGACGTATTCGTGGATGCACATATCGCAGGCTGAACTTAGTTAGTTAGTTTGGAAAAATATGGATGGACCTGTTATTGAAGAGTCATTGACGTCAATGCCTAAGAGATGTGCTGAAGTCATAGAACAAAAAAGTGTTCGCATCTAAGTATTAGTTAATATAATAATACCTTACTTTCTTTGTTGTTATTCATTGATTTATGAAAAATTTATTTTTGTTGCTTTACTTTTGACGCACTAGCCATTGCAGAATAAAAATATTTCTATTTTTAATGGGATTCATTTTCCACTATTTTCCTTAAATGTACATCAACATGAGACACAAGAAAGTATTGAATCATTTAAATAAATCCAATCACAGTCTACTTTGATTTATCAATAATAGTTTGTTAAACATCTTTGTTGCTCCATTTTTGTTCGATACTGTACATATGCGGACGTGACTATAGTTATTTTCTGAAATTTAAGTATTAGCACAGCGTATTATACTGAAATGGCCTTGGTGGCTTTACATTGTAATTAAATAACACTAAATATACGCAAATGACAAGATGGAGTAAAAGAAATTCACAGTTTCATTTGATCAACTCATTGAGAATAATACTATTCCTATTTGCTTTACTATATACGTACACTACTACTATAGTTATAAACATTTTTTATCCATAGGTCGCCGCCGAAGTAGCTGCTCCACTATCCCAAGCCAAAAAAATTACCATGGTCTCAACTGGTCAAGGAGAGATCGGTGCTGCTAAATTGACTGGGGAAGTGCTGAGCATTGTCAACAAAGTACCAGATCTCGTTAAGAGTATGACCGGCGTGGATATCGTTAAGGTAAACGTAAACAGCACTGTAATATTTTATAAAAAAAAACAATTATTTTTTATAGTCTGTACAAGCCGCAGCTTAATTCGGGATGAAAACACAAATACGAACGTGCAATACGATATAATAATTCCTCATGGGTATGATAATGTGTGCGAAAACCCTTCAACTTTATCAACTGTTACCTCGAGGCAAATCGTCAACAAAGAAATGTTACACCACCATATATTTATATATAACATAATGATCTGTCATTACCTAGTCCGAATTTTAATGTTGTTTGTTAATCTGGTGCCACCCCTTTTGCGTGGGATAGAAAATCAAATTTATACTTAGGAAAAGACTACTTATATTAATGCCTGTGACAGTCTCAAAGAATTTGTATCTTAATTGCTACAAAATCAGATAATTACAGTGATAACTGGACTATACCCCTTATACTCTTAACGCCAGAAATCTAAGATCAATTTCATTCCGACATAGAGATGCCTTGTTTTAGGTTTTTTTTTTTGTTTTATATAAAGAATATAGAGATGTATAGTAAATTTTGGTTGTTTGTAGAACAATGATTCGTTTTCGTTTATAAATATATGGAAAAAATACTAAATTTAAAAATTAGGAGCACACTAAGTGTGAATATATTATATTTTCTTACTGATATATCCACATACGTCTATGGATCTATTTAAAAATATGTATTATAGTTATTTTTATTTGTGATGTGCAAAACTACAAATGATTATCTAGTTTATTGACTTGTAAAAGAAAGGAATGGCCGACGATCAAAGCTAGAAGGTATGACATACGTTACTCCATTTTTCTACAGTAAGTTATTCTGTTAAAACATAAGCTCTGTTCCAGCGCGCAGTTTGCTGACGGTTCGTGACCAATCAGAAAACATATTTCAGTTCTCAAGGACTCCAATCTGCTGTCCGATTGGTTTACGTCATCACGAACCATTCAGCAAACCGTGCGCTGGAAAAGAACTATAATTGTGTATTATCTCCAACAATAATTTGTATTTAGTCGTGCCAAAGTATACCCGCATAAAATAAAAATTTGCATGGGCAAAGTATTTCGCATTTCTGTCTTCCCGGTTTGTTTGTACATAACTTTATTTCCTTTGTGCTCATTTTCAGCATAACTTTATATATTTTTAAACGGATTATTTTCTTACTTGCATCTACATCCCGCCAAAGTGTAAATTCCGTTAGATCTGAATTTCAATTGTATCATGGTCGCTTTGAATTTAATGATATTGCAAAGGAATTAATATATTTTTTATCTAAATGTAATCAATTCTCGATATCTATGTATTTCTGCGGTTATATTGCAAAACTATAACTTTTTAAAGTTAATATGTGTGTATATGTTAAATAAATTGCTAAAATCATAAAAAAGAATTGTTTTTTTATGTCCGGTTTTATTTTTTATGTACACTCCTACGTGTACATAACAAATACTTAACTGCCTTGAAGATTATAAATTTTTTTGAAACAAAAATTAATTACGAGAAAATACAATCTATAATGCGCGTTTCATCTTTTGAAAACTGAAAATTTACCATCCGTTTCGGTCAAATTATTCTTGCAATGTCATATGGTCAAAAACTGCCGAATCAGTACATCTGTTATTAGTATTCTCAACAAGAATGGTTATAAGAGTTTCAAACTATCAAACATCACGACTTGTTGTCTGATGACATTTAGAAGAATGCAATGTTGCGAATATGTAACAGATGAAATTAACAGACACGGCCATTTTATTCAAAACATATTTACCGACGAATCATTTTCATTTACATGGATTGTACGACACTGGTCAAAACAGATTGAACATTGTAATATATATAATAATCAGTATCCACAAAAGCTAAATGTATGGGCTGGATTATTGGGACATTGCCCTATAAAGAGTATATTGCCAACAGGATGGATGTTCAGCCCACAATACTTTGCTCGCAAGGAATTATCTTCAAGAACAATTTCGTTATCGATGGATTCTGAATTTCTTAGCCAGCTCGTTCTCCAGATCTCACTCCCTTAGATTTCTTTATTGGCTATTTAAAGCAGAAAATGTATGGTCATGAAGATACACGTACTAATTTACAAACTGCAAGACCAAATAATTAACATTTCAAATAAGATAATACCTGCATTGTTGGACAATATAAGAAATATTTTTTATCATCGATTAAGATTTTGTTTGGTAAAAGAAAGTGAAATGTTTAAACCATTTACTTAATTTATTTTAATTTCAATAACCTAGGGTGAGCGCGACGATATGCTATTTAGAATAACTTTTAGTTTTACATTTTATTTCTTTATAGTTTATTACCATTTTTACTTAAAATTACAGTCTGAGCGCAGTCTTAACGTTTTGTTAATTTAACTCTAATTCGGATTAATTCAACCAGATATTAAGCACAAGAGATTTTATCAATTTCGTAACAGATCTGCCCCAGTTTACCTTTATAATTTATATTAGTATATCTACCCTTCCTTTTAAGGTACACATTATTTGGCATACTTATTTGTGTTTTATGTGTGTACATAAAGAATGTGTGTAAGTTTCTTGAAGATGGACAATCAATGCATGATTAAATAGGGTAGCGGAAGTAAAACGCCTGGGCTGAGTAATGGTTGAATTACCACATTGACAGCCTGTATATGCCGTATTCAATATAATGGAAATATTAAATCCGAAGTGATAAAAGGTCGGTTAAATGAAAGAAATGTTACGGAATTTGACACGTATACACAGGCGTCTTATAAACAAAAGACGAGTCCCCATCGCCTTTATTTATAGGGCGATTTTAATAATTGAAACGGAAAATTAAATGGCTGGGTAATAGGCTATGTATGTAGCTGAAAATTTATATATAGCCCTTAAACGTTTTAAGGTTTTAGGGCCAAGTTTCTCTTTTAATTAGACTACTTTTTTTTTAATAATTCTGATGGAGATTTTTTTTCTGAAAACAACAATGTATCACAAGTATACCTTTACATAAGAAGAAATTCTAGGAAAGTAAAGAATTATGTATTTAGTAGTGTGTAAAAATACCACTAGCATTGGAAACAAATGACGAGCACCAAGCGAGAATCGAAATGCATTCCGGTGCTACAATGTGATAACTTAATAAATCAAGTCGCCTGGAAAAATATATCCGTAAATTGTTCACTAATCGTTGAAATTTTGATCGACTTGGACGATCTCTCTTTGGATAGCGCTACGAATAAAGTTTTGCAGCTCGATAAGTATTATCACCGCATTCAAAATAAACTCGAAGCTTATCTAAACGCTGTTCGTTCATTTCAGAAAAAAAAACTCAACTTGACAGATTGCGAGACATTTGTTTTTGCCTTTCATTACGAATTCAATCATGAAAATTTTTTGATATTATATTATTTACAATTAATCATCGGCCACTGCCGAAGACTTGAAATGCACTTCAAATATTCGGTTCAAGAACTGAAAGTATTGTATAAGGAAACCTCGTTTCTTGTAAGGTATTTTAAAAAATCATTTATATAATTATGTGAATACCAATTAATATATTAGGTTCATTCGGACCTCCAGTTCGAGAATCGTTCTCGAATTTTAAATTATAGGTGTACTGCCCATGAGTGTTCAAATTAAAGCTCTAACTTAGTTCTGATGTTTGAAGTCCGAACAGAATTGTCTCCACTTAAAATTTCAAATTACGGCCATATTACTTACAACCAAAATAATATAACCCGTACCTGTAATCCGTGATTTTTCTTACTGATTTTTTGTTTGTGATTTAAGTTTATATACGTATTAAGTAGTAGAGTTTCTAGTTAATATATTTTATTACATATTTTTTATTTATTTATTAATTATACCTACTTATTTATAATCAAAAAGTAGGTGAATAGAAATAAAAATGCAGCGGATATGGAAGAAAAGGAAATAAATTAAATGGTGTACTTGCGGAAATAATATTGGTGATGAAACAAGAAAGAACAATGTCGAATGGACATTTCTATTAAACTACTATTGAACCCTCTTACGATCTATATTTAGAATAAACGGCATAAAATAATGTATGATCGCATACTATGAAATATTAAATATGTGTTTAAAATATCAAGAGAAACTATTATCAACAACAATTGCATGCAAAAATACCTGTTTTAAGATGTATCCATAACCAAAAAGTATGCATATTTTATTGAATTCTGACTTTCCTGTAGCTTTCCCACAATTATTTTACTATAAAAAGTTGTTTCCTCATCTACACAAAAAAATTTAAAAAAATAAGCGACTCACGTATATTATAATTATAGCATAGCCTCTTCCGAAATTAAAATAAAACCAGAATCTAATTTCTTATTTTTATAAATTAATCTGTAATAGGGCAATAGTGTATCACAAACACTTATTCAGCTTACTGAACTAATGCGAGTTTTCCAAAATGTGCAATTGCCACATTTCTATATTTTAGCCTATAATATGGTCTTTATCAATTTAACGCCCTTTAGGTCATTAAGCAATACATATTTTCATTGATGGGAAAAGGTTATAACAGAGAAAAAAAATAAAAAAACTAATAACAATCTAATCAACATGCTGTAGCAATAATCCTATGACAATCCATACTAACTGTAAGTCTTATAAGGATTAATTATAGTGTGTGTAATTCCACTTTAAAACGCTTACTTCATTAGGAATCATAAATAATAACTAATCCGCATGCAATATGATTGAAAATGTATACGTTTAACCTATAATTTGACAATTATTGTTGAGAGTATATTCAAATAATATTATGTTATGATGCGCATGTCTCGAACTACTCATAATTTCAAATACTTGCTCCGTAGCAAGAACTGATTCAACGGTTCTAAAACGGTTCTGAATTCGTAGTTCTGACGGTCCGAACAGTGAATTTAAAGTTTTAGAATTTCAAGTTCGAGAACCACGAGGATCGAACAGTAATAATTTCATTGCGCAAGCTTATCAATCAGAGAACCTTTCTGAGCTGTAGATCCGAACGAACCTATTAATACATTAAGGAACTGTTCCAAAACTTTTCGGCCGCTACTTCGCATGCGAAATCACCAAGAATTGAAATTTTGAAACCGCGTTATCCCGTAACTGGTAAGGTTGAATCTATCAGATTCCGGCAGTTATTTTATTCGCTATAACTAACTTGTGTATTAAGTGGCAAAACCACACGCCTATGTACCTTTACTTCGGATACATGAGTCTTGTTTGCCACCGTGGTTGCAGTTCTATATGAAACGTATGGTAGTGTGCTTGTGTTTTTGTACGTAAGGGAGTCACGCTGACTCCATCTCATTGTTAACGTAAGTTTTTGTGGTTAATAATGTTAATATTTGTTTTTACATTTATGATAAAAACTATGAAAGTACGCTTCTAAGATGGTATAAATGAACTGGACTCCGTTGCGTCGCATGTAGGAGACTCCAGTGATATTGTGAGTGACCACGAAAGCGGTAGCGAACAGTCTGCGAATGATGACGAACAATTAGTACTCGATGATGATTTAACGCAGCAGCCACATTCAAGTGCAAGTAGCCACAACAATTCGACTACAGAAAGAACATACTTTTATGGAAAAAATCGATATCCTCAATGGAATCAACGAGAAATATGCGAACGCCCAGCCATAATATAGTTGTTACGCTACCTGGACTAAAAGGCAAAGCTCGAAATTTAGAACATGAAGCAAATTCAGTTAAAATTTGGAACCTTTTGTTTACTGAACAAATAATAGCTATTATCGTAACTTGGGCGAGCAAAAAATTGAAACAAATGCGTCAAAAATACAACGACCCAACGCGAGTGGATTTGAAGAATAGCAACAATAATGAAATTCGAGCAGTCTTTGGACTACTTGTACACACAACCATATTTAAATCTAACGATGACGATATTGACGCCTTCTTCGCCACCGATGGAACCGGAAGAGAAATCTCCGGATGTGTCATGAGTGGAAAAAGATTTTCCGTTTTGTTGATGAGCCTTAGGTTTGACGACCCCGCAACTAGGCCAGAACGAGGAAAGAAGAACGCACTAGCACCAATTAATGAAATTTTTGATATTTTTTTACAACTGCAAAAAAATATTTACACCTGGTGCCAACATATGCGTAGATGAAAAGCTTGTTGGCATTAGAAGAAAATGTAGATTCCGGATGTATATCCCGAATAAACCTCGAATATGTGAAATCAAAATTATGATTGCGACGGACGCTAGAAACCATTATACCTATAATGCATAGCTTGTACGGAAAAAGACTCGGACGGAATTGGTCTCTCTAATGAAAATAAAAAGCTCAACAAACCCACACAATGTGTCACACGACTAGTAAAGCCACTGTATCAAACAGAAATGTCACAGCCGACAACTGATTTTCCTCGGTAGAGTTGAGTGAAGAGCTCAAATCAGATGGTTTGACTTATGTCGATACGTTACGGACGTCAAAACGAGAGATACCACCAGAATTTTTGGCAAATAAGAAGAGGCAAGTTGATTCAACTCTATATGGCTTTACCAAAATTATGACACTTATTTCCCACGTTCCGAAGAAAAATAAATCTGTCATTTTATTATCATCTATGCACCATTGTCGAGCTCCTGATCCTGATAGCAATAAGCCAGAAATAATTACATATTATAATTTATCTAAAGGCGGCGTGGATGCTTTGGATGAGAAGACTACAATGTACAGTTCATCATGAAAGACCAGACGTTGGCCAATGGCAATTTTTTTAAAACTTCCTGTCACAAGTGCGATCAATTCATTTGTATTATATAACGATTATAAAAATAACACGACCGTGTCTAGATTTATGTTTATGAAGCAGCTAGCTAAAGAACTAGCTATTCCCTATATGCAAGAAAGATTTGAAAACACAAAAATCAGCACTGACGTTAGAAATTCAATCGGGTGCATTCTTCCAATTCCATATCAACAAGAAGATAAATTGCATTTTCGGAAGTATTGTCGTTTGTGACCATCCAAGATCCATAGAAAAACGTCGTTTTTATGCACAGGATGCAAAAACCAATATGTTTATCTTGCAGTCGTAAACTATGCGTGGAACATTACGAGAAACTGAATTTTGTTTTTCCATATATGTATTTTTAAAGGAATGTCATTTTCTTTTGGTTAACAATGAAATCATTTGTTATTGCGTTTGACTATTTATTTTGTTCCTTCTTGATATAAAAAACCCATATTTCTTGCAAAATAAAACGTTTTTTATATTCCAAAATATTGCCGGTCATTACCAAAATTACCTATATAGTTTTTAACGCTTCTGGGATTTTTCATCAAATTTTGATGTTTATATTAAAATTTATAACTAAGTAAACACAAACAGTTTAAATAGACTCCAGATTAAGCCATAATATTGAAATTAAAGATACTAATTTGTATTTAAAAAAAAAACGCGGGAGTCTGAGGGACTCCACCTCACACTCGACGTGACAAAAGTCGCACCTCACCGGTTACGTGTTAATATTCGTTATGTATATTGGTATATACAATTGCATTAATAGGACTTAACACAGATTATGCAGATAAGAAGAAAAACTCCCATAATGTTGCTCATAGTAAGAGGTTTTGGGAATAAAATAATAGAGCAAGGACAAAAGTACATTGTATTTTAGGTGATGCAATTATTATTCAAATGTCGGTATATAGGTAATATTATCAACAACAGATAGGCATAATGAAAAAAATATAATAATATAGATAACAAAGTTGTTATGAATATAGGAAAAATAAAATAAACTGACGTTTACGTATTGCAATAACTAATGTTATTTTAACAATAAATTTAAAAAGAATGTGTAAATTGTGTAGGATCCGATAAAAAAATCGCGAAAAGAACCGTTTCATTTGCACCTTTTGCTTACAAATGCATGTTAGTGTTTATGATCTGGCAATATTTTATACGATATAGTCGATTTCTTTTTTGCCACTGCCTTATTGTTAGTCGTACGTGATTTAATAGGGGTCGCAGTCTAGATGTAATAATTAAAAAACACTCGTAACAAAATTTACCCAAAGTTTCGTCAATATTTACTGACTTCTTCAGGGTTATAATAACTTTTTTTTTAAAGGAATTTGTAGAAGTCACAATTAGTCACTATTAAATTCAAATTTTAAAATTTTTAACTTCTGTATTGGTTCTATAGAAACTTGAGATTACTAGTATCTTTTTAAAGGCTATTTTGTTCATAAAATTAGTGTGTTTGGTTGTGGTACATTTCTAAAAAAATACGTTTATTGTAATTATATTCATTATCAAAGTTTATGTTGTGCTTCGTTATCTGTTGATGTCGCAATAGGGCGGGCAGTGGAAAGGGTCTTGTTTTTATTTCGACAATCACATTTATGTGAAGTTATACGCGAATGTAAAGTATGTGATGTCTCGCCTATGTATAATAAATTGCAATCATTGCAAAAAATAGTAAATGACATGATTTTTTTTTTCGTTTTTATGAAAATTTTATCTATGATCAGGCTATTTTTTGTCGCTATTTTTGCTTTTTTGAAAAAAAAATAGTTTGGGGTTAATTCTTTAATATAGGGTAGAATTCTATAATTTGTGTTTTCAGCTGATTGAAGATTAGCGATAGACTGTGATTGAGGAAGGGAAGTTAAGTTTTGGTTGTTGCATAATAATTTAATAATAAGTGAATAATCAATAAATAATAATAAATTAATAATAAGGTAATAGTACACTTAAGGTATAACTTTACTGTTACCAACTGTTTGTACTGTAGCGACTTTCAAATATTACTTTACCCTGCTCCTTACAGTATTTAATGAAATATAGATAATTTCATTATAAATACGTACATACATAAAATAAATTCTATAAGCTCATGTTAATACTGAACTCATTGCGGTATGCAAGTTCACGAATTAATAGCAATAAAGTAGAACGAAACCCAAGCTTATCTGATAATAATGACAAATGAAATTAGAAATACATATGTGGATACCGGCTGTTTAATATTTTCGGATTATTTATAATTTATTTATCAGCAGTAGGTCTGAGAATTAAAAAGCTTCAACTACTTTGTGTCACATTCAGTAAATGGATAAATTGAATAAATACTTTCAATCGTTTGTGCTCCAGAACTCATATTCGTGCTTACATGGGGTCTGAATAGAGAAAAAGAATTACAGATAATTTCCATTTAACTACTATTCGGGCTTATGTCGGAGGTATATCCCCTGATATAAAGCCCATCCAGCATTTATGGTGAAGTTGAAAAAAATTCAAATGAAAAAAAACTGATTATAAAGCTGGTTTTACATTTGTTAATTTCTTGATCAATAACTAGAATGTGGAGGTCTTTGCATCAATAAAGAGTTTTGCACTTGTCAATTTCAAATTCGATTTTAAGTTCAATTTCTAGCTCAAGTTGTCTTCAAGTTTTAGATGATGGGCAACCGTTTTACATCTGTTAAGAAATTGACCGAGTTCTAGAAATTGATATACTCTGAACATGTTCTATTTTTGCTTCAAGTTATCTTCAATTTTGTAGTAATTTTCGTAATTGGTATCCTGAAATAATTGACGTTGCATACCTGTTGTAGCAGGGTTTGCATCTAGTATTCTATATATTTGATAATTTATGCATAGTGGTTATTTTTTCCTATTCAGAAAGTATGTAATTCTGCAACAGCAAACCCCCAACATTACAAAATGATATTAACCTATTCTATATTTTATACTTCAACTTCTACTTATTGGCAAGTGTAAAACGACATCAACTTCTATTGTAACAACTAGATATTGATCTTAAAAAAGATCTTGATATTTATTGACAGGTGTAAAGCGACAAGTTCTAGTTTAAAAACTAGAAATTGATGAATTTAAACATCTAAAAATTGATCATGAAACTGACAAATGTAAAACCAGCTTAATAAAGAGTGTATTTAAATTAAGCGAGCGTGACGTAAACCGTTTTAGGGAATTTGGCGCTATACTGTTTGTGACAGGATCTAAAAATTTTAAATTTCACAGTAACGAGACACGGACGTAGATGCGGGCGATAAATTTGCTTTGCTTCTCACAACCACTTTTCCTTAATTATTTTATCATATACACGCATTAGTGTGGCAAACCTCGATATATTCATTATCACATAAGATATCAAACAAAGTTATTAACGAACCCGAACTAGCAATACAACATTACAATCGTTCATCAAGCGATAGGCTTACGTTTCTTAACATCTCTAAATTAATACTGGAAAATGCTTCTCCTCTTCTGTTTTTCATATCGTATTGCGTAGTTGGCGGTGTTAGATATGCAAGGTTTTTTTTCACCTATGATCGCATGAAAAAGTCAATAAACTCAGTAAACTCCGATGATAGAACTAGTCACTCAATTGGTTCCTCTTTCCTTATCCATCTTTCAGGGAAATAGGTGTTTAGAGGATCGTGTATTAACCTAATGTGAAGTAACGAAGCTCCATCATGCCATATTATTTGACGAACGGTTAGGCGAGCATTTTCCAATAACAACGGTAAATGATTTTCTAAAAAATCTAAATAAACTAAACATACATAATCTCCTAGCTATAGTAATTAAGACTTAAGGCTGTCTTACTGTCATTTTTCCACGATTAACTCGTTATATTAAGACTTTCAAATATCTTAGAAATTGATGACAGGTATAGAGAGTGTTTATAAAAATGAAAGTACCTAAACTGTTCTTGCTTTTTATGATAGGAAATACAGGGTGATACATTTAAAATAATTTAAAAAAAATGTATTTGAATTTTGACTCGCCCTGTATTCCGTTTTGACAATTTTGAAAAAATGGTACTGTGCTATAAAACTGGCCAAATATCAAAAATCTATGCACGTAAAAAAATTCCAAATTAAGTCGTTTGCGGTATACAAGACCTTGAACTCACAGTGATTTTCATATAAAATTGGCCATAACTTCCCGGAAACACTCGGTATAATTCATTGAAATTGTACATTGGAAGTGTGAGGCATGAGCTTAATCTAAATCTGCAAGTTCCATTTAAGAAAACGTACGTTTGGTTCACTCTGGTGATAAAAAGCGCACTGTATATATGAAAATAACATTAAAATGTTAAATTTAGGACTGTCTACAATATAAAACAGTTATTTAGTTTTTGATATCTTATATCATAACGGACATATCGAGCTTTGCCACACTAATGCATCACCCTGTATGTATGGTTGAACAGTTCTTTTGAGGGTTAGTTAAAAAGTACCCTCATATCAACCGTATGTAACGTTATCGAACATAATTATAAAAAGTATGCTTTGTTTTCGGATTCCAATGATTACACAAGAGAAAGACGCTTTTATATTTGTTGGTACATTTTCGCAGTGTAGCACTTAATATATATGAAACATTAGGTACTTATTTTTAACAATTTTCTGACAGAAATATTGATTAAGGGTCATTGAAATAAATGAACAGTTACTTTTCATTAAGCACTAAAAAATTAATGGCGTATGTGTAGTTTCCGTTGTGCCAAGAGTACTAATATATTCACATGAAACTCAGCCAACACCAATCTATATAGCAATTGGTTCAATAATTAGCATATGGCGCCTAACGTAACAATTTTTACAGTCAAACATGGTTGTATTTTGTGGATAATGAAATAAGATTATAATCACTGATGAAATTAACTGTTAAAGTTTCTAATTTTATTACTTAGTGCCGTTTAATTAGTAATTTTGAATATTTAATACTTTATTCATAACGATAAAAGTTTGTTGACATAAAATTGAATGGTTAAGTTTACCTTGTTGAATTTTACTTGGCACGCCCGCTGTGGACCGCCAACTGCACGATTAAAAGTGGGCTGAGTTCACGTGCGGTCATTAAAATACACCAAATAAATGTGATACCAAGGAATTAAAAGAAATTTTGAACAGTGAATACCAAAATATTGAAGCGAATGTAACAAAAAGTTCCTACAGCGGAGTAATAGGCGTGATTAATAGACAAAAGAATTTTCCAACAGACTATCAAGTTCTTTCATACAACTAGAAAAAATATTCAGTCAAAATATTTTTTACGAATACGGATGTGGTGTATGATACAAAACTCTCATCGTTTTGTTTAGCTTTCTATTTACAAAAGGGCAATACTGCAACTTTTCTATTTCATATTTATAGATTATTCGAAGGCTTTTCCGCTGTGCCTATCTAGCGGGCTGTGATATTTTGAAACATTGACATTTTAAGTTGGTTGTTTACAAGTTTAATTATAGTGAAAGTTGTCAAATATACTTGCAGGTTTTAAATACATAATTTTAATGTATGTAATTCTTTCGCCAAGAAATCATAGAATTGAATAAAGAGAACTGTGATTTTTTACAATTTGAAGCGTAGCTTAACCCGTAAAGAATATGTTGAGAGAATCAATCGAGTGTTTGGTTATAAATCGTGTTCCTTAGCTACCGGAAAGCGGCGGTACAATGAATTTCAACGTGGTCGACTTTCGTTAAATGACAACTTTCCAGCTCCTAAGCTAAAAACGACGGTTACCGAAAAGCATATTGGTCTTGTACGCAACATGGTTGAAGAGGAACGGCACGTTACTGCCAGGAGTGTGCAGGCAAGTTTAAAGATTGGGGTGAAAGAAATTAACACCATTTTACACAAACACTTGATCGTACGTAATCTTTCTGCCTGTTGGATTCAAATTCAAAAATTTTACTCCAGTTTAAAAAGAAAACCGTGTGATATGGTCCAGTAGATCGCTACACGGGATCGCTTTGACAATGGATCGTCTTATTTGGTGTACAACATCATTACAGATGATGAAACGGGGATACACTGTTATGATCCCAAAAGAAAACAATTTGAGTCTTCGAAAACCCATCGGCTCCAACGAAACTGAAAAAATCCGAAACAAAGAGATGGTCGCCACAGTTTTTGGAATTACTAGACATGTTTCCACTGTAGCACTGGAGGATCGTCATACTGTTAAAGCTGAATGGTACACTACGGTTTGTATGTCTCAAGTTCTCCAAAATGTTCGCGAAAAACGTCAAAGAGGAAGAATCATGTTGCATCAAGATAACGTTCGAGCGCACACTAATGATTTCTTCTTATTTCCGCGTGTAGAAAATAAGTTAGGTGGTTTATGTTTTACATCGGCGGAAGAATCGGTCGGCGCATACAAAAACTAAATAAATAACCTAACGAGGAAAAACGGCAAAAAATGTGTTAGATTGATTTTCACGGGTGGAAATATGCATGGCTGTTGTGGAGAATACCTACTTCGAAAAATTATAAATAAATGTGTTTTGTCAATAAATTGTGTATTAGTTTACTAGCCTCAGCAGAAAGATAACAGACCCGTAATATGTAATATATTATGCAGTACCTATTCCCTCTAAAAATACTTGCACGTACGTCTTTTTAATTTTAACGGCCAAAATATTTTTACGAATACGACTGTGACTTACAGTTGTCAGTGCAGGTAAGTTTTAGGTCGCCAAAAATCTAATGTTTATCAACAATTTATGAAAAATATAGTATTAAAAAAGTAGATATTTAAGTGCACTAAATATGTCCATCAATTCTTTCCTCCTCTTCAAATTCCGTATTTATTTTTCAATACTGCATTTTCTGTACATATACCGAATACTTAAATAACATATCGCATGCTTCGTTGGTACATATTTAAACTTAGATCCTTCATTTTTAGTTCTTCAAATAGAGGGAATAATAACATAGTAAAATAAAATGCACTACACCCAACGTCTTTCGTGGAAGTACGAAGTGTATAAGGACGAGTCGCTTCCGATCACAGAGGACCGTATCTCGGTTCCCTTTGTCGCAATTCTTAGTGTATGTTTATGTTAAACACATTTGTGAGGGAGATTAGTCAACTAGATTCTTATTTTGGTCCACTGTACGCCGTCAGTCCAAAACTATGAAGATGCAATTAATTAAAATCGTACAACTGGCGGTATCAGTTCGAATGCATGGAATATACGCTGTCCCAAGTTGAGTGGCCTATTAAAATATTTTGAGGAGAAAATATACAAAAATTCTGAAAATAAGTACACTGCTGTAGGCCAATGTGATCTTTCAGTGTAAATTATTTTCACTTTTGTATCACTTCCGGTTGGGCGGAAGTTGCCATTAACTTTCTTATTTTAAATGGAATGTTATAATTTTTATTGCTAATTCTGATTGTAAACGTTAGTCTAAGCAGAAAATGTTAAGATTTCCCTACACATAAATGTAACCGTTTTTGAGGTATATTCAAACTTATGTAAAAAGTTGTTTTGGTAGCCTTTCATTTAAAAAAAAAAGTTTTTACTACACTCTTAAACTTCAACATTCAAGTTGCTTATCATTTGAAAGTACATATAATCCTCAGGCTCTCAAATCATATCGTAATTATCCCAGAAAAGATTAGTCTGGCCGTAATATGGTGTCGCACGTTATTATGTTTAGCAGGCCTAAACTTAATTTTCTTAAATAGAACACTGTATATTTTTACATCATGATACACAGAATCAAATTCTGCAGCGATTGGTTTCCCTATATCAATTTCTTTCGATTTCCTGTTATTAATAAATGTGTATTTCTTTGGCATATTTTGCTATAATTGACCCAATTTTTCGCTATACAATACTTACATTAAATTTTCTACAGGTTCTAGGTAACGATTTCATCACTTAAAAGCCAACACTAATAGTAATAAACAATTATAAAAGAAAATCTTTTACTACCCAATTGTAAGTTCTGCTGCGAAAAAATTAAACTGTACAAAAAATGTTTTTCAAGGCATGCTTATTTTTTTGAAGACGCTCTCTAAAAGTGAACTTAAAGTGACTTAAGGTTACTTTTCTCCTTATTTTCTACATTTCTTTTCTTCATTTTGCACATTTTTTGTGTTGTCAATAATACTTTGTTTGGTTGAAATTTCTTGCGAAAAATTGGGTTAATCCTAGCAAAATATGCCATAAAAATACACAATTATTAATAACAGAAAAACGAAAAGAAATAGGTATAAGGAAACCTAATACCAATCGCCTAAAATTTGATTCTGTGTCTCATGATGTCAAAATATACAGAGTATTCGACACCATATCCCGACCAAGCTGTAAAATTTTCAGAGATATTTAGGCCATGATTTGAAAGCCTAAGGATTATACTTTCAAACGATAAGCAACTTGAATCTTGAAATTTAAGTGTCGTAAAAACAATTTTTTTCCATAAATTTGAAGATATCTCAAAATCGGTTACATTTAGGTATAGGGAAACCTTAATATTTTTACTTTAGAATAATGTTTAGAATCAGAATTTGCAATAAAAATTATAACATTCCATTTAAAAGAAGAAAATGCAAAGTGAAAATAATTTACCCTAAAAGATCACTTTGGCCTAGAGCAGTGTACTTCTTTTCAGAATTTTTGTATCCCTAAAATATTTTAATAGGCCACTCAACCTGGGAGACCCTGTATAATCTACCAACCCGATCGTGTGTGTTTCTTTTAGTAAACATTCGCCTGTGAGATATCGCATGTCCAAGTTCCTGTATATACTCGTCCGAAAATCACGATAGAGCAACGAGCCGTTATTGGAGTTCGGAAAAATCAAAAACAATAACGTCTGTTCATCGTGTTTTTCACGCAGAAGGAATTATTCACAAAGAATCCGTGCCCTCTGGTACCATGGTGATTTCGGCATTTCATCCGGAGGTACAAAAACATCTCTGCGGCCGAATACATGTTGGGCCAGAAAAATTGGCGGCCAAGAAATTTTCCTCTTGGGTGACATTGTGGTTTCGTACACGGCCGAAAAAGTCACGCAGTTTTTGGCTCAAACAGAGATTCCCGTGCCATCCTAAGCACCAGATTCTTCTCCGGTCTCATGAAATGACACCGTTACGACGACCTAGAAGACATTCAACCGAAAGTGACAGCGAAATTAAATAAAATTCCGGAAGACGATTTTTTCCAAGGATATTTGATATGATTTGATATGACTATATACAACCACCAATAACACTGGTCAACAACACATTTGTCGCGAAGAATATAATAAGTGTCGATGCTAAGTCGATGACGCTGATTTCAAAAATGAAATCAGTTTTTTTTTCATCGAACTTAGTTTTCTTGTGAATCGTTACTCCAATTTTTCCAAAATTCCTCGAGAACGCTGAATATTGTTTCTTCCGCAGTAGCTGATTTATGTGTTCGGGAGATGTATTGAAAACAGTGCCAAAATATGTACATGGAATTTATATACATGGCTTAAATGACAGCGGTATGGCAACATTGGCGATACGTCATGCCCAAACACGTAGCATCGTGTTGGTGGTCGTAGCCACTTGCGTCGCAGCATTGTGACCATTATTCTGACGGCGTAGGAAGTGGCTGTATGTATCTCGGTTCGTGAAGTCTTGTGTTGTGTTAATAATCCAGAAAAAAAGGACTCGTGCTTGTATGCTTGTGGTTATCAGGATAAAACATGAGTCCTCACATCTGCTGTTTGGCAAGTGGTACACTTCTGACAGGCTGGTTTAAAGAGTCACGTCACGTGCTGTTCACTGTTCCCATGAATTGGGTGGGAACCGAAGCATTACACAACAGACTGTTATTTCTGCATGACACAAATTGCTGGAACCACTTCGAAAACAAAACACACTGTACGGTATCCAAATGTATCACCTGCTATGAGACCTGTGTGTCACAGTACTGTATTGCCAGTACCAAGGCGTAGCCACCAAAGAAGATGCATCCGGTGACGATCTCCGTCTTCGATACAGTAGGCGGTGAAGGAGCTCTTGATGCCGACCCAAAAGTTCAAGAGCCCTGTTCATCATCACCTTTTGTGAAAGGGGAATCTCAATGATCTTATGCGTACCTTGAAGTTGTCTATACAACTTCAAAGTATGAGCTTTTGGCTTATCGAATAATGGAGTCTTCTAAATCGCCATACGAAAGTAAGTGTTTTTGTCACGAAGGTGACATGGTTTTTTTGTAACGATATTGTATCCGTTAAGGGAACTCTTGGCCACGAACACAATATGAATGAGTGGCGTCTGTTCATTGACAGAAGTAAAGTTATTCTAAAAGCAATACTTCACCAACATTGGAAACAAATTGCCATTAGTACCGATTGCTCACGCAGTTAACCTGAAGGAGGCATATGAATATCTAAAACTGCTGTTGACACTTATCCAATATGAGAAATACATATGCTGCTTGGCGTGCAGCTGGGTTACACAAAGTACCATTGTTTTCTATGCGAATGGGACTGCAGGACATGAAAGACCACTGGAAAAAAATGGCCTACTCGTAATGAACTACTGCCTGGACAGAAGAATCCCGAAAAATATATATCTACCTCCACTGCACATAAAATTGGGACTCGTCAAAAACTTCTTAAAAGCCATGGACCGAACATCGGTGCATTCATGTATTTAAAGCAGAAATTCAGGAAATAATATTTGTAGGACCAAAATAGAGAGTTAATCACTTATGTCAATTTCAATGAACTGTTGAGTGATGTTGAAAAAATGACATAGCTGTCTTTTAAGAGTGTCTGCAAGAACAAGGCAGGAACTATCCCGAAATTATATATGAACTCCTGGGATCATACTACCGCATGGGATGTAACATGTCACTGAAACTGCTTGAACGATCATTTGGACTTCCTCCCAGATAACCTTGGCGCCGTTAGCGATGAGCATGGTGAACATTTTTACCAACATTTTCCACAAATATAAAAGCAATATCAAGGCAAATGGAATGCTGCTATGCTGGGCGATTACTACTGAACTTTACAAAGAGAGGTCCCTAAGACAAGCAATCGAGAAGAAAACATTTTTAGTTGTGTTGTCTTAACATGTATTTAATGTTATGTTATTTATTTCTTGTATCTTTTCGCCTAATCGCATACTATTAATTCGTTTTTTTTACAAGCAATTAATATAAATTGGATAATCTGAGGTTTTTGAGGATGTCACGTATAAACCAAGACCGATAGGATCAGACACGTTCGATCGAGTGACGGGAAAAAAATTAATTTTGTTAATCAGTGTAATTTGTATCTCTCGATTTCAATAAATTGTATCCTGATACCTTTTGAACCGACCGGATATACCTACTTATATGTTTACACGCTGTGAGTCTCTATAGCATGGAATAAATTCAGTTCATTGAATACGATGCCATTTTTCTATAATTTTTTTTTTTGAAAAAGTTTGTGGACACATGAACATATTTTATTTATCACCGATATTCTGAGATATCTGAAATTTCCGTGACATCCCTGGTGACGTCATCGATATTCTTCAAAGTGATGTGCTTCCCTCTCTTATGCTGGGTTTAAAGAATACTTTAAAATGTATACCTCTACCAAATTTTATTTTATCTCCCTATCCATTTGTTAGGGAACATTTCATCCAAAAATCAAGAACAGCTCTAGCAAAATGCGGTGGTGTGCCATCTTGTTGAAGCCAGGGATCCTCATTTGATATATCGGGATCTAGGGGAACTGAGTACAAAACTGAAAAACCAGGTATAAGTGCCCGTTGCAAATTATGTCTGTAAATTCTATCTGTTTACATCTTCATTCAATGTGATCGTTGACTAGTCAGAGAAAAGTACCTTGTCTAGATTTATTCCTAACTTGTCAGGTAACCCCATTTTCTCCTCACAAAATTGAAGTCTTCTATCGGGATCATCTTCAGAAAATTTATCTATTATGTGTAATTTATGAGGGTGTAATTTTTGCTAACCTAATTATTGATGATTGGCTAACGTCGTTTTCTCGAGCTAACTGTCGTGTCGAGATATTAGGGCACTCCTGACTACCTAATGCCACATTAGCTTAACGTTATCGCCCAGTGCATTAAGCCGCCTCCTTCTTGCTGATCTTAAGTATCCGTTTTCTCGAAATTTAGTTTCAATTTTGCTTACCGTCTTGCGATATCGGTGGAAAATTGCGGTATTTATCTCTAAATAGACGAGCAGCTTCACTCTGAGCTCTTGCTCTATCCCCATGAATAATTAACACCAGCATTCCAATTTGATGTTTTTCTGTTAGATTTCGCATCTTGTTTGTAGTTGATAGTTTTTAGAACTATAAGTATAAAATTAAAGTAAAGATTGCAAGGGCTGTGGGGCAGCACAATAAACACAATCTATCGGATTACTCCTCCAGCACAATATATGGATTCATTAGGGACACGTGTTTCGGGAATATGTGGATTCCCATCTTCAACCGCATAACCGAATGAACGTGAATATAACTATATTTAAAAGCATGCACTTCTGTTTCCCCTCCTCCCTTGCCCCTGGCCATCTCTAACCTATTTACAACCGTTCACACACACCCGAACGTAAAAATTCCTTCAAAGACCACGTAGAGTGTTCTTAAGTGTATGCTGTTACTGTAATAAATCCATCAATACTTTAAAAAAAATATATATATATATATATATATTGATTTAGCCCGCACGTCATCAGTTTTAAATTATCTACATTTATATTATGTCCGATTTGCAGGATATGTTCAGCAACACAAGAGAGGATACGGCCATGGAAAACTCGCTGTCGCCGTTCATAGCTAATCTATTTACGAGTAGAGTTGCTCAATTTACGCCACCAGCCAGTGGCGGGCACAGAAATAAATTATATATATTATAAATTATAATATATACTCAAACACTTCAGAATCTTCCGTGAAATTTCAGATATAAATTGTATAACTTTGTCCAACATTGGTCGTTTTCGCCACGTAGGCAACATTTTTAAAACAAACGTAGAACTACGAAATAGTATTTAGGACAGAGTACATTTATACACAACAGATCTCGTTGAGACTTGCAGTTATACTGAAGGTAATATCGAATCTCCGCTACTGGCCAATGGGGCTAGTGAGCAACGAGTGAGTTGGAAACCGATATGAATGAGGACGGAGATTATTTTTCGAGAATTTGGCTGAGATACATAGTAGATATATTTGCGGTATTTGATACAGCTTAACATATGGAGGAAAATTTCTTCACAAAAATAAAGTCACGTTTGATTCAATAAATTAAATTCACAACGGCAAAAGGAATGAATAATCGTCTACCTTTCTTAGATAGTTTAGTAATTACTATAATTTTATTTATTAATAGTGAATATGTCTTAATATTTCATCATGCATAATATCATTCGTAAGCCTAGGATTAAATGGCTATTGTTGCTGAAACAATAAGGTAGACGCTAATAAAAATGTAATTAATGTAAGCTTACTGTGAAATAATAATAAAATATTGTGTATTTGCATTGTGTGCAATGACGGTATTTTTGTGCATGCACAGAAACAGATTTTCAGATTGAGACAAAATATTGTTTTAACGGTATTTTCTAAAAACCAGAATAATAACATTTTGTTGTTTTCGATTTCTACTCATGTAAAGAATATGCACATACTTAGCCAAGAAAATCAATGTCTTCCAGGAATCATTTTAATCCATGAAAAGTTTTTCTTTTCAATATGCATCATCGATAGGAGAGTAGAAAGAGTCATTCGGGACAGAATAAATAATAGTGTAAGTTCTCTTTATTTCATGCATATCAGGTTTGTTCGATTTGTCCAAAGCTTTATGCAGCCAAACGCATGCACAAACGCAATAACTATTTTGTGTTCGATTTTTTGGGTGCCGGGCCACACAGGGGTAAAGGGGAACGGGCGGACAGGTGTATTGGCTATTAAATGGATATCGTCAAAGCCCAACGAAGCTATAGCCAAATCACAAGTAACAAAGTCCATTAATGAGTGGATACATAATAAGAACAAAGAATGGTGCGAGAAAAGACACCAGAACAAAGGCAGGCGAAACAGTTCATAAAAGAACAAAGACCTAAATTCGCAAGCGACCTACCTAAGGAAGACAGGAAGAGTGTTAAGATGATAGTAGGACTACTGACAGGTCATTGCAATCTAAACAAACATATGTACACCATCGGCTTGGCGGGGACGCTCGATCCCGATTCTGTCAAGAAGAAGAGGAAGACCCAATCCATGTTCTGTGTCAGTGTGATAGCCTAACAAGGACAACCTTTCTAATACGCGGGTCGAAGAACCCAAGACTCGGAAGCTACGAGGAGCCGGTTTCATAGGTCTAATTAAGAAGACAAAATTAGAGAGCGACTTTTAGGTTAAAAGAGTGATAGTAGGTGCATACGGTCACCCCATCTAGTTTATCGTAAGTTCTATGACGCTGAATAGATGTTTGATTTTAATTCTACACTTTGCAAGTTCACATGGCTATAACACAGCGTTGGGAATCTTGCATCCACCCAGGGAGCAGATTTTGCCGTAGAAAAGGGATATAGAGAAGAAAATCTCTGCTTTGTATATCCGCAGAACAATATTTTCTTAGAATGAGATAACTAGTTTCTTAACCCTATTTCCTTGGACCAAGAAATTGACGAGGGTTTAGGAAGAATGTTAATTACAGTCAGTCCAACTCGTATTCGTACTCAAAAACATACGAAAACGGTTACGGAAACAGTTAATTCAGGTACAGGACATAATACATAAAATATGTTCAGAATTTGATGTAGAATGTAAAAATGAAATAAAAAAGTTTTTCCATAAACAAAAAAATGAGCTGTGTCATAACATGTTTTTGGGTCATCCAGTATACATGAAATAATCATCAGAAAAACGACAATTAAAATCAAAAATCGAAGGGTCCGAGCGTTTCCTCGAGCAAAAAAACACCTGAATTTTAAATGAATTTATTCTAGCCTTTACGTGCTCACTGTATAACATGGCAGGATATACAAAATTTAGTTCAGTAGAAATAATGGTATATTTCAAGCCAAGGGAGGAAAGTGCCCTATTGCAGGCCGCGGGCAAATATTATAATTTAATTTGCCCAAGGCCTGCATTAGCACTTTCCTCACGTGGTTTGAATGCGATTTTTTCCCAGCAAGTCCAATTTTAACTAATTAAATGTCTAAAAATAATAAAGACATAGCTGTGAGTGACATGATAGATAGTCGACTTAACCTGTCAAATACTTTTTGAAAATTGTTAAGATAGCGTCGTTTTCAAAAAGTGTTCAATAATAGTAAATAAAAGTAATTTAATTGAAATTTAATATCATAAATATTTATTATAAACTATGTCGACTGATATTATAGACAATGATAATCTGTCGTGCACACCATCTGAAATTCGTGCAGCACACTGGGTCGAATGTACTAATGTCATCTATCAATAATCAATAATAATAGAGAGCAAAAAGTACAACTTTCCTCCCTGGTGAGAAAAAAATATGTTTGTTATTACACATCCATATGCTGATACGCGCTGTCATATTGTACTTCCCTATCGATGTTTATCCCATATTTTTCTCAACAAGGTAAGAATGTGAGAGAGTTTTACGAAAAAAATGTCTTAGTTCAAAGTGGTGACTAAATATGGCCGCCAAATTCCATAACCATACATGTGTACATATTGAAATAATTGAGTACCTGTTGCTTATGGACCTCACTTAATCGGACTTATCCTAAAGTGATAACTTCCCCGTAAGAAATTCTATTACCCCAACACTTTAGGCTATCTTCTCTCTTTTGTTCTCCCTTTATTATTATTGTATTGCAGATATTATATTATTGTGTTATTGTATTGTAAATATAAATGTATCTCCTACTCAATTGTTATCTCGTGGATTTATCCAAAACAACTTTTCTTGGATTAAAATCATTATTATAAGGAATGTATTTTCTTAGCTTACCAGTATATTCATATTCTTTACAGGAGTAGAAATTCTTAATAAAACGCCTAATTATCCTCGTCTTAACAATTTGTACATAATGTAGCTTTTAAGTGGTCTTCTAAGTTTATTAATTTTTCAAATATTTATTCCTTTCTCATATCACAAATTTGGAAATAGAGAGAATACGTAGAATGTCTGGAAGATATAACAGAAAGGTTATTATTTTTTAATGTTCTATTCTTTAGTTATTTGTGTATCTCCTAGTTCCGAATTAAAACTTGGTCCTATTAGACTAATTTTGCTCGGTTATTTTTCATTTTCACTTCGTCAAATTTTGAATTTTTTCCGTACTTCTTTTGTATACAAATAACCCATTTAATATACGAAAGAATAAACCAGATAACTTTTTATATTCGATATTACTTTGATATGTTTGGCATACCTGACATATAATGAATTCTGTCTTAACATACATAATTATTAATATATTAACCAAAAATATGAATTCAGGAAACCCTTCTGAAAAACAATTAAATTCCTGACACTGAAGTTTTATAGATGGTATGAAATTGCTCTCATTTATGCAGCGTTGCCCAATGAATTGAGAAAATTTATCTATTATGGATTTGGTGTAACATTCTTTGTGGTGGTCGCTTAAAAAAATGAATTTAAACGACAATTGTTGTGGAATTTCTACTGTATCTATTTGTAGTAGGTATAAATGAGGAAGAAACTACAAACAGTATTAAAATCCTTCAATGATGCAAAAACAATTATGTACACTTTATTACATACATTGTGATGTGTAAGGGAATATTAGAAAACTAAAAAAATAGTCTTATGTCATTAGAATTGGAAATGCAATATATCGTTGTAGTTAGTCTTATAAAAGATAGTCAACCGCTCATAATAGAAACAATTTGTTTCTGGACCTTCATACTTTCCCCAATAAATCATGAACGTAGCGCTTTTTCCGGTAACCTCGCTTTAGAAACATATGAATTAGAAATAGAATTAGGATAAATGATACAATATAAATAATAAAACACATACTCGTATCCAGTCTATGGAAAAATCCAGAATTTCTACTTGCAACGGGAGTCTCCAAAGCTGAATGCAAAACTCGGGTATCTGATCCTATATACCTCACATTTATACTGCTATAAACGTGCTTTAGATATTTTAACACCTCAACAAAATCCCACTTATTTTCCGCATTCCTACACGATGGACAGTTTTCTGCCGAAGGAAATTGAATTTTGGGAAATTCAGGATCTTCAGTTTGATCCCCTGCCAGTCTTTTATTAGCAGCGTTATGTGCCATCCACAACCACAGAATAGAAGAATCCAGTGAACTAACACCTTTCATATCTTTCTTTTCAACCATTTCCAGAAAGTGTTGAGCACAATCAACACAGCCAAAAAAATTTCTAATGTAACCTTCCATAGCACGAAGTACTTCGAGCGGGTTCGCACTTTCATCTTCGGCATTCTTTTCAGCACTACTCACAGTTAAATAATGAAACATTTTCCAAAGGCCACATGGATAACCTCTATGTTCGGGAATACTGGCTTCGCAAGCCAGCCATTGTTCTGGCGAAGAAAACAACTTATCATCATTTTGTTCCGCTTCTTTAAACATCCCAAATATCCCTTTCCCCTCTATGGTTTGCTCATTTCTTACACGATCTCTTAGTTGTGTCATAAATTTATATCCACTAAACCCGAAGGGAAAATATTTAACTATGACATCTAAATATGCTACCAGTGCGTCTAATTTCTCTCCAGATATTGTTTTTACTCTTGCAACTTCTCTTTTCAAGGACCATTTCAAAGCTGTTTCAAGATCCATTTGAAAAACCGGATCTTTCATTTTCTTTATTTTATCTCTTAACATTTTCTTTTGTCGCGCTTCAAATAAAGAGTCCATATCTGGAACCTGAGCATCTATCCACTTTCCAGTGTATATCTCTGTACGTGCTTCCTGTTCAGGTACGTCAATTTGTTTGGACCGTAAGAAGTCTGTAATTGCTGTATTTATAGTTTCTCTTGAAGTCAAATCACCATTAAGTGTTTGGAACGATTTATCGTCTGCAACAACTATCACATTGGGATATTTATTTATTTTTAACATATTCATCAATGCCGTATTATTTGTGTACGAATATCTAATAGCGATATGCGATACAGAATGCAAATCCATAGTTATTTCTGGTCCAATTAACGCATTGGGCTCTTCAATAATTAGAAACACGTATTTAATTGTTTTGGGTATATCAAGGTATAAATGGTCCAGATCAGAGTAAGTGTACGGCATCAAATTTGGATAAATTTTGGCCGCTTCTTTCTGTTGTTGTTTAATCAAATATTCAAGAAAAACCCGTCGGTGCGAATTCATGTCTTCACCATGCTTAATGGTTTCACCCAAATCTTTTGATCCTTCTTTATAATTTTCGTGAAAATATCGTAATGTAGGGTATCCCATTATTTCGAAATCTCTACATATTGGTGCATTATCTTCGTTTGTGCAGTCTATTGCTCCTATTTTAACCATGTCTTTCCAACTTCGCAAGTCGCTTGCCAACGCTTTCCATGACGGCGCGAAACGTTGACAAAAGCCACACCAACTATTGTAAAATTCTATCAACCAGGCATGCTTCTGATCGTAGAGTTCACTTTTAAAATTATCGACAGTCAATACTTCCACGTCGTCGTCTCGAGAGTAAAGGCCTTGGCCTTCTATCAGGTTTTGATATTTTTTTTGATCACTTACACTTAAAGAAGCACTGTTTATTTTCTTAGTATATATCAAAGATATTAATAGTAAATATATAATATGCTTGCCTGCTGTCATTGTCAGGTTATTTATATTCCGGCTAATAAGTATATACATACGAAAGTTTAGAGGTTATAGTGTCAGGACGCGACTACTACGTATGGAATGACAGCTCGGCACGAATAAGACCGGATAATACCTCGAATGTAAAATTATATGACCGGCGCATTTGAGATACCCCAACACAATAATTTCCGCCGTGTTGATATGTATATACGAACGTACGAACTACTTATTCCCCCACTTATATTATTATCATTCTTTTGAAATTGAATCCCCTCTCAACTTTAACATATGAAAATTGCGAGCATGCTAACCATAGAATAGACCGCACTCACGTACTACTCATGTAGGATCGTTTACACATACACATATATATACATGTATGTATGTTACGGTAAACGAGCAAAGTCGGAAAAAGGTGCACATTTACCGGATAATGTGTACATAGGTGTACCAAGAGTGCTGGATAATGTAAGTTTACTACGTGAATAATTTGCAGTATACACACGTTCATTTATCAGAGTGCACATATCTATACATTTACCGGTAACTGTCCATGTCTATCATACATTCAGTAGATCTCTTCTACGCTCACATTTCCTGTGATATCAGACCGGTATTACACTATCAGAGATCTTTGATAGAGATATCTTATAATAAATCTGATAAAATGCATTACATGTTATAGTGTAATCCATTTCTTTTATAATAGCAATACCTATTGATAACTAATATCTAAGCTAATATCTACTACATACCTACGATCATGTCTACAATCATTTTAGCTGTGATATTACCCCAAACATTATCAGAGATCTTTAATATATGTACAGTATCGGACAAAAATGGAGCAACAAACGTATTTAACAGACTATTACTAAAAAATCAAAGTAGGCTGTAATTGGATTTTCGTGTCTATTTATTTAAATGATTCAATACATTATTGTGTCTCATGTTGATGTACATTTAAAGAAAATAGTGGAAAATAAATCCCATTAAAAATAGAAATATTTTTATTCTACAATGGCTAGTACGTCAAAAGTAAAGCAACAAAAATAATTTATTTTGGATTGTACTTTTCGTTAATTAGTCGCCGTACTCGACACACGGCATAACGTCTGATTTAAATAGATTAAATTTGCTTTCTTCACTGAAAAGCACTTTTTCCAATCATGTGCCGTTCACGTAATATGCTGTCTAGCAAATTCTAGTCGGGCGTTTCTATTTCTCTTATTAATAAGCGGTTTCTTTGCCGGTCTTCTTGAAAATAGTCAAGGTACTAATCTTCCTTGAATGGTTATCTGATATTTCAGCTGAGTATATATGATAAGGCATTTTTGTGGTATTTGGGGTTTTCTACAAAAATATTAACAAAGAGTAGTTTGTTGCTTTATTTTTCTCTGATAATGTATATATTTCTTGGAAGGTATGGATTCACAGACAAAAGGAAAGTTGGACGATTGCCAAGAGACGAGGAACTATCGGCAGATAAATTGCAAGCAATGTTGATAAACCTTATGCGCAATCATCTGTTTACTTGCTATAAAATATAAATAAATATTTATTTTTTCAGAAGGCTAGTCCAGATATGTCACACGTGTCTTATCAAAAACTTGGGAATATTGAATTCGTATAATTGCCACTTGTACAGAGCATTTTTTTTAAAAGGACCTTACAGGAAAGCTTTTTGGGAAAGCGTAAATTAGTTATTTATATCTGTCGCTTTTTAGGACTCTATTTTCTTTTAGTTATATTATTTTAATATGTAGCTTACTACAAGTTGTGAATTTCCATTATTCTATCTTATTACGAATGATAAAAATCATAAATAAAATTCATTCGGGAATATGGTTCTACATTGCGTCATATTTTCTGATGTCTATGTCGATTCACTCACCAATAACATTAAACATAATTTTTATTCGCAAATGATATTTTCAGAATCGTATGCAAATGGTGGATGATTAACTCTTGTCTATTTTGTAAATATTTTCAAACATCAACAAATAGTTATTGATTTACGCTTACATTAAAAAGGAAATTTAATGAAATATATTTATAATTTGCTTCTTGTTTACTTTAAAGTCGACAAAATGGCAATATCAGGCGCAATATAAAAAAAAATATTGTTTATTAATTATAAAAAAATTAATAAAAATGCGTGTAATAATATAACGCTACAAGGTATAGCAAGAACAGCAGATTTATCTTAACTTTCAGTACCGACATACTGGTGCTTGTACCTAAAATTGTTCAAATATATAATACATTCGTTTGTGACCTACATTTTATTTAATATCTAAATATTGCGGGCAGATAATTGTAAACAGAAAGGCCAATTTTTATTGAATTAAAATTTAAAATATTCTCTTTCCATTTGACTTATAAACATGTAGACAATAACAAAATGTAAATAAAATATAACAAATTAAATGTAAAACTAGAATAATAGTTCAGTTTCATTTATACACAAAAATGTATATTTAAGTTTAATCCATAATGTAATGCAAAAGAATATTGTCAATTTAATTCCCTACTATACAGGATCAAGCATTAGTGCGGCAAAGCTCAGTATATCCGTTATCATATAAGATATCAAAAAAAGTTATTTACGAAAACTGTAGATAGTCTTAAACTTCAAATTTTAAAATTATTTTCATATATACAGGATGTTCCACAACACCAGGGTGAACCAAACATACGTTTTCTTAAATGGAACACGCTCTATATTATTTCAGATTTATGCCTCACACCCCCAATATACAATTTCATTGCATTACACAGCGTGTTTCATTCGTTGCAAATCACTGTAACTATGTCTTGTATACTGCAAACGACAGTCTGAAGTTTTTCTTTTACAAGCATAGATTTTTTATATTGGCCCACGTTTATAGCAAAGTGAATTTTTTTTTTCAAAACTGTCAAAACTGAATACAGGGCGAGTCAAAACTCAACTACATTAATTGCTCAATTATTTTAATATAACAAGTTAGTCATGGAAAAATGACAGTTAATGTTCAATACAACTACAAAATACAAACATTTATAACTTAATTACACTAATGATTAACATTTAATTAATTAACCAAACTGTTTACAAATTCGTTCTATAATAAATATTCAAAATATCCACCAGTACAACATTGCAGCCGTTCTTCAAGCGATTGTCTTACATTTCTTAATTAATACTCGAGAATGCTTCTGTTATCATATCACCTCGTGTAGTTGGCGGTGTTTTCTATACAAAGTCTTTTCTTACATATGACCACATGAAGAAGTCAGTTTTAGTAAACTCCGGTGATCGAGCTAGTCACTCATTGGTTCCTCTCTCCTTGTGCATCTTTCAAGGAAATGGTCGTGTATTAACCTAGTGTGAAGTAACGAAGCTCCATCGTGCAGATACCACATCCTTTGACGAACGTTTAGGGGAACATTTTCCAATAACAACGGTAAATGATTTTCTAAAGTCTAAATAAACTTGACCATTCACTCGTCCTTCGTGGTCCAATTACACAATCTCCCAGCTAGTAATGAAGACTTAAGGCTATCTTACTGTCATTTAGTAGGTAGTGCCTGAATAAGAACACTAAAGAGGATGTGGGAAATAATAAGACATTAATTACAATAGCTCTCTACTTCAATACATAATAATACGTTCAAGTTATCCATCTATTAAATAAATATTTTGTGCAATACTTATTATATACAATTATAATTGTAAATAAGGGATTATGTTAATATTTGTTCAGCGCAGTACACGAATATCCTCACATCTCCACTCCTAACCAGTTCAAAAACTATCCGCCTAAATTTGCTAGTACCGAAAATACGACCTCGAACATTTCCGTTAGACTTCCAGAAAATACCAAAACAGAATTAAATATATAAAACAGAATTTAGAAAGTGCGCATAATCAGAACGGCCCGAAGAAGAATCAAAAGAAACCTAATGAAGAAACATACATTTATACGATCCATACATGCGTAAGCAGAGAATGTTTCTATCGGGGAATACAAATTAAAAACTGAGCATGTGTATATTTAATTGCATACATATTAGGCGAGTATAATTTTCTGCTCACAATGTGCATTATAAGTAAATATACATAGGTATAAATGATTCACAATGATATGGTGGTAATCCTAATACTGTTTTATATTGCGTCAATCACATAATTGTTGCCAAAATTGCACATTTTTTTATGTAAACACGTCGTTGGTACCTACTTTTTCTATTTTTCGACTGTTATAGGTTCATAAGCCAAAGCTATTACAAAATTTTCTGGAAACTTCCTCATGATAACTACCTATCCAACCGCTTCGATTACAAGAATAATGCACTTCTGCATGAAAAGTTGTTTTTTTTGTTCGATAATAATTCATAATTCACTTCCATTGCTTCTTATTTATTGCATTTGCCATATTTTTCGTAACTCACTCAAATTTTGACACTGCCTTCTTCATTTTCTTGCCACGATGTTTTTCGACGGGTTGGGACAAAGCTTGAGGTTGGAATTTTTATAATTGGCATAAAGTACAATGACTCCATCTTTCCATATAAAACTATTGAACAGAATTTAAATACAAGAAGAGTATTACTGGTCACATAACTTCGCTTTAATGCTGAATAATATGAAGTTCGCAGAGGAAGTGCACTAGTATACCTTTGGTGTAAACCAGGAGTTACGTGACCAAAAGAGGGCTCTGAGTGCAAAACTTTATCTAATAGAGGGCTCTGAGTGTAAAATTCTAGAACTCTGCCTAAAGTGTTTTAAATTTATATTATAATTCCTTTAGTTGTTGACAGGGTACGAAAAAGTCGGTTGGCGAATCAAAAACATTTAATTCATTCGCATTTGAATCGCTCGGGAATGGAATTTAATTCCATTTAGTTCGCGAGCGGTATTTTATGAAGCCAACTAAAAGTATTTAAATCGTTCCTTGGACGAATCATTCCCACTTTTATTTCTTTTCCGTGTAGGAGCGAATACAATCCTAAAAGAACCGTTCTTTTCGATTCTTAGGCATTAGAAATGCCGGTTTCCGTTTTATATGCATATACATATGTATGATGTATGATTTTATAAAAGAGGCTTTCATTCGTGAGGGATAAGGTTGAACGTTGTATTTAAAAGTAAGAATTTTTTTCTATAAAATACAACATAAACCTTTTTAAAAGATTATATTTTATCTCAGGAATAAAGTATAATAAAATAGTAGAGTAAGTAAAATTCCCGAACAGTTCGTTTCGGATAAATTGGCGAATTCCGGGAATTATAGTTTAAAAAGAAAATTCCCTTTAGGAATCGGATTTTATATAATTATTATAAAATAATTATTTCATAAAACGCGGTTGATATGCATTTTGTGGACCTGAGACACCCCGCCCTGCTGCGGCTAAGCGAGAAAGATGTTTTGCTTGACTTGCATTTAAGAAACCTTAGTAGGGCGCATGCAATTGATTACCCGCAATGCTCGGTCTATTCTACAGATCAAAACGTAAACAAACCAAAACACGCCATAGATTCGATATGTTCGCTATACACAGTCATGAATAGTTATCCAATTTGCGCCAACAGCCAGTGGCGGGCGCATAAAAGTTTACACATAAAATAAATGGTCAGAAATATATAAATTAGAAAATATACCCAAACACTTACCGTATTGAGTCTTTCGTGAAATTTCCGCTTAAATTGTGTAACTTTGCCCAACATTCGTCGTTTTCGCGACGTAGGCAACATTTTTAAAACAAACGTATAACTACGAAATAGCATTTACGGCAGAGTACATGTTTACACAAGATATCTCGTTGCGACTTGCATTTATACTGAATGATACTGAACGTTCTATCGAATCTGCGTCGCGGCCCGTTGGCACAAGTGAGTAACTCCAGTGATGAATCTCAACTGAGGTTGAAATGAATATAGTCCCTAGATTGGTTGTAAATTAGTCCATATTTGCTTAATACAAGAACGAAGCAAAAATTCTCTTTGAAATTGGGGATTTAGGTATGTAAAAAATAGATAGTTTTTAAGAAATTTTAAAAGTTTAAAATAAAATAAAGTGTAGTTTTAATACGGATTGCGCCATCTATGTATTAATACTACATACATACATTTCATAGTAAATAAAGCCGTTACCTTTCTTTATTTTCATTCTACCATTCATGCACAGGTAGTTAATGTTAATAATCCTTACAAGTCGAGATATGGATAGTTTATTAAATTATGTATTATTATTTATTTATTAAATTTATCAGATACTGCGAGTATATCTACATGTATATCAAATCTATCGCTTGTATGTTGGTCCGTTAACCTTGTGATATGACCCTGTAGAAAGGGGCGGGGCTTGTATGTAATTGACGCATGCGCCTGGCTAAAGTCTCTAAGGTGCAGGCTTACCAAAATTGTTTCGTTTTTGGTCATATCCACGCAAACAAATATATTTTTCACTTATACAAATGAGAACATGTGATTCGTACACATTCATTCATATTTTTTGTGTGTTTCAATGTAAGATAATATGATTTCGCATGGCGTTGCATATTCGCTCTGTCAGTAACGTTACCTGGAAGAATTATTAATATCAACTAAAATAAAATATGTAGCATTTCCTTTTTTACTTTACAACATAAAAATACTTCTAATGCAAACCGATATAAAACTTCTTACAAACCTCCTATCTATCACTCGTGTCTCTTAAACGAAGTTGTCACCTGTTCTCATTCACATTTCGCTTTTATTAGTATCACACACTGGGAAAATAGAGTCAAATCAAACGTGAAATCTATGGCGTGTTTTGGGTTGTTTGCTTTTTGACTTGGCCCTGTAGAATAGTTTGTGTACGCTATGCATTGAGATTGTGAGCAATGCGTCACATGCGTGCTACTCGATCGCCCTTGTATGTATATACAAAGGGATCACGGAAATGCTGGTCTAGGAAATACCCATGATTTTATTATATCAGATACCTACCAGATCCATGGTCTAGCAAATACCTAGCAGGTCTCTGAACATAAATAGTGAGAATATAACAATGAACGGAAGGTAAAGTGGCATAGGGCCAATACGAGGAGTGAATGCCCAATAAATTTGATATTTTTGAGTCTGCATCACAAACAGTAACGCAATAAAACGTCGCCGTCATATTTGCTTAACAGCTGTCAAACATCTTTCAAAACGACGCTGTAAATTATATTATACAGAACCTCATTTATAGCTGCGTTCATAAATTCGCCAACAAGCTACAGTCAAAGTGAATAACACAGAAATTTGCCTCACTCCTCCGCATAAAAAAACGAACTAGACGATTAATAATTAAATATAAAACCAGCATAAAACGTGGTCAGTGAAGGTGGCTCTATACAGCGATATCAACGTTTATAGCCATTAGCCTAAAATCTACGGTGGAAGATTTTTTTAACTTGTAAATGTAAACCATTAGTGGTATGATCAATGGAAGTAGGGCTAATTTTTTAGTTTATGCTCTTTATGGTTTACAAAAGTTGCATAGCAATATTTAAATAGTTAGCCAACAGTGAAAACAACAATTTATTCAGAGAAAGTAAAATGCATATGATATTCTAAATGTTATTATTTACAGCTAATGTATTCTTATCACTAAATAAGACGTTAAATAAAATTTAAATAAACAGAAACAGTTTTCTTAAAAATATAATGCTGTTCTTTTAACAGTTACGATTAACAAACAAAATTTAACATCAACAATGAGCATTAATTACATAGTTTTATGAAAACACAGAACATACAAAAATAAAATATCTTTAATATAAGCGTACAAATAAATAAATACATGGCAAGTGACAAGTAGTATTTAATAAAGAAATAATACTTTGTATATTAAGGTGGATAATCAATGCTTCCTGAAATTAGAATTGTTTTTTTACAAAAATTATCCCGTTTTATATCAAAATTAGAATTATTAACCGGATACAGTTAAATTTAAGTTAAAAATACCCCTTACCACCTTGTTGAGTAAAGAACTCTGTATACGTATTTCGGAAATTAAGTTGCCATCCTCAGCAGAAAACTACAAAGGAAATTAATGTCAAACGTAGCACTCCGAGAGCAATCTACTTCTTAGAACGCCACTATTAACAATGTTAATAGTGGAGTGTTACGTCTGACATTAATTTCCTTTGTGGTTTTCTGCTGAGGATGGCAACTTAGTTGCCGAAATACGTATCCAGAGTTCTTTACTCAACAAGGTGGTAAGGGGTATTTTTAACATAAATTTATTTTAAGCTACCGTATCCTATACCTACACGGATAGTTACCTAAAAACTATTGATGTCCATGCATTACAAATATGCCAGTAATTATTAGTGGTTCTTGAAAATATATAGAAAAACATGTGATTTATTATCTGTCCAGGTTAATAGGTAGTTCATTTATGTTACAAAAAGCGGGTATGCACAAATAGTGAATAAATCAGTAATAAATGGCAAGAAGTTTAAAGAACCTTTCAAAAAGAAAATATAGTTACAAAATAATGTTTGTTACCTGCAATAAGGAAAAAAGTAATGCACTATCAAAAAGTAATAATAAAACAACTGAAGAAAAATGTTATTCTTGATTATAACTTAAAATTGTAATGTACACAAAAGTTAAAATTCTAAATTTAACGCTAGCATTCCAGGCTCATATGTATAGCTTTTCGCAAAAGTGCTTCTTCATCGTCTTCTTCCATGCCATTATTTTGCAAACTCAAATGCAAAGCTTCTTGATGTTCAGTTTCATTAGATTTAATCTGTTCAATATCTTCTGACAAACTTAATCGTAAAGCAGCCTGGAGTTCTGGATCATCATCACAAGCAATATTATCTGTTATAGGGCTTTTGGAAACAGGTACTACAGGTTTATGTTTTAATATTTGATCAGCATCACATTGAGGTAATTCTCCAAAAACAACAAAAATGGAATAACCATCATTTTTTAATTGTGCTAAGAATAAAGTTAAATATGTGTCTGATATTAGTTCAGGACGAGCTAGTAATGAATTTAAATTAAACCATTGATTTCCTATACGTCGTACAGTGAACCAATGATCACGGTAATTGCAAATAAATGCCTGCATCTGACTTGGGTCCAGGAAAACGTGTTTTACTCTTTCATCGGTACTTGAATAAGGCACTAGCTCTAAACCCCATACTTGTAAAGCACTGCTTATTACTTGTACAGAGAAATAACCACTATCATCCATGTTACCTGAAGGTTGCTGAAGGAACCGCTTATATTCATCACTTTCTTCCCCACATTCTGCCATTCGTAAGCGTTCTGCTTCATCCATTTTTTCTGCTAAACTACTTAATTCCACAGGAGTAAAGTAAGGACCTTGTAACAAAGAATTTAGGCAATGTTGAGCACATAAAGATCCTTCTTGCTAAAAGAAAACACAGAGTAAGTGTTGATGCCATAAAATTTGTAATAATTACCTTTTCGTGAAATATTGCTTCCATTTTAAAAAGTAATCATATGTAGATTATTGTTTGGACACTATTATAACATAACATTAAAAATTTAAAACAATATATGTACAATAAAAAAAATGTAATCCAACTTCAGATTATTTCTGGGAAAGAAAATATTGAAAATCAAAATAGTAACATTTTACTTTTTCTCTGGGAAAAAAATTTAAATTTGTTACATATGTTTTCATGTGTACTCGTTCGTTTATTGCATCAATATACGTTATTTTAATATGATATTAAAATTTAATTATATTAGTTGCATTAAAATCATCTTATATTAGTAATTATTGTGACAATCATTTTGGTTTAGTTTTGTTTTTCTCCAACATGTTGACTGATGTTGACATTCAACATGGCGGCATGTCGTCAGTGCTGTGCTGTGTCGTGGTGAGTCAGTATATTACTAAATTTATACAAATATAACAAATATATAGCCTTACAAAGTATTTAAAATTACATATGAGACATGCATACTTACATACAAATGTAATTTACTTGATCAAACACGCCGTTTATTAAAATTTTGACATTGATCTCGGAATCTCTAACCCTTCTTAACATCTTTTGTGCTATCATTCCTACGCAGTAATTCTTTGTTTTGTATATATCTGTTGTGTTGTTTTAAAGAAGAGCTCAAGTAATTAATCGCCACAGTAGTTATTTCATATGCGGTAATGTTTATTAAAATTGTATGGAGTTGTTCTTGTACAAATCAATAATTTAGCCGTTTTACCCCTTGCGCTAAATGCACATGTTTGTTGAGTATACATACAATGATGGTCGAAAACTTGTGTTTCAGCTCTGTTAAATGTCTAGCTTCAATTTTTTATTTATGGTTTTCGAACTAAGCTGTAGCTGTACTGAGACGTACGTGTTTATAAAACTATAATTACCGGTTTTGACTTTAATATAGTCTTAAAAGCTGTCAATTACTTGTTTTTAGAGCTTGTAGGTTATATGTAATTTACTTCAGATTTCAGTGCTATAAATAAAATTGTCAATAGCTATGCTTGAACTATACAATTTATTTGTGATAGTATGTATGCGTTCATTTATTGTTTATCTAGATTTTTAAATTTTTACTCCTTGTTGAAGTCAGGTTGAAGTGAGTAATAGTATATGTAGTTTTTCTTTTAGGTTCGTTTTACTAAAATAGACCTACTTAGCAGTAATTTGCTATATATCTATCCACGTGTACTGTGCAATGTAAACAAATATATATGCTACACCGAAACGTGAACTGAATCGCTTTTGTTTATGCTGTTTCTCATAAAGAGTGGATTATTAGTTCTAAAGAAATGATAGTTTGCATCAACATCAAGATTATTCTAATATGCATTAGTAAATACAGTTAATTGTAGAACAGCTAACTACCCAAAATGAGCTAAACTTTTATGGTACATATCATATATCGTGTCCTAAATATTTGTAAACAGACTTGTCAATTTTAAAAAGCAATTAAATTCTTCTAATTCTTAAACTTAGATTTAGAACATGTTGGTAGGCTATTTGAGAACACTAAAACTAATATTTTCTCATATAGTGAACAAGTAACAGGTAATCAGAGTACAGTAATGAATGTCAAATATTTACCTCTACTACGTTTACTTGCAGGATATTCTTCAATTCTATTGCAGCCTATTTTTCTTTGAAAATGCTGTTTTGTTTAGTATACTAAATATAGTGTATTAGAGAGCAAGAATGGTCCTTATGCTACACTCCTTTCAGCTAATCGCATATCAATATTTACATCCATTTGGACGTACGCTTATGCATAGGCGTGGAAAGTTTTGCATTTTATCATAAAAAAAAATAGGCAGTTATTGTAGTAATAAATAAATTGGCTTTTCAAACAAAGGGAAAATTTAAACATCATCCGCATCTATGCATGAATATGATGAAACAAGAATTTGGAATTATAGGTTACACTTTTTTACATTTTACTTTATCATACTAACGAGAGTGAAATAACAAATTTAGTTGAAAATCCCTTATTTGAACATTTTACATGAAACGTTACGGGCTTTCAAGTGAGAAGCATGATTTACATACAGTCACCATTGTCAGTACGCGCTTCAAAATTGTGGTTAGAAATGAGTTAATTCTTATTTAAACAAGCACCCAGTTTTCTTTTCATATTATCGAATAGATTAAGTAATTGTTCAACAGTTACGATTATTAACTTTTGCTCTTATTGGTTCCTTGTGTAAGTGACCGAAGAAAAAATGTAATCAAGTGCAATTAAATCCAATGATCTAGGAGGCCATCTGCCAAAACCAATAACACGATCAATATAAAATTGTCGAATGTGTTCCCTTATTTCGCTGTGAAAAGTGGTGTAGGGTCAGGAGAATCATTCCTGCTCTCATAGTATATTATTGCATTACATATGCAATGATCGGTATAAAGTTCGCAACGTATGGTATTTTTTTAAAAGATTTGTTAAAATCTTTTTGGGGGATCAATTTAGCATGTCTAATAAAAAAAAATCATTTATATCACGTGACTACTGGCCTGGCAGCAAATTTAAAAACTACTATGAAACGTCAAAAAAGTGTGGTTAGACGTCATGATATCCAAAAAAGTTGAAAGTTGCTTAGAAATTTTTGTGTTTATGTGCAAATTTTGAAAACATGTTTAGAAAAATAAAGAATCTCATTATTTTCTTTCTTTCTTTCTTTGTACTTCAAATTAAGTAAAATCTTTGAATATGGTCACGTCGGTACCATTTTTCTCCTGTAACTAATAGAGATAAAGCTGAAGAGTAGGTTTTCAGCATCGATTTAGAGTAGTTTTTCAATGGAATGGATGTAAGGTTATTTAAAAAGATTTGGTTTTACGGTTTCGACTCCAATACTGTTTTACGATTACTGAAAAAAATGTATCATAATCAAAAGAAGTAATGTTTATTGAGTAGTTATACATATATTATATATAATAAAATTAGCAACAATGTGATTGTGATATTCACTCAGTAAATAGTGACTTACTGAATGTAACATAGTCGTTTTATAACTTTGAAATTAAATGTATTTAACAGAAAATATGCGGTCTTCGACTTTATATACATATATAAGTGTTTAATCATTTCAATTTTTAATTGGATAGTAACAATGTTACAGGTTCATAATACCTTATTTTCCAAAATAAATCATGTGAGCCGTTTAATGTTCACTGCTGTGGGAGAGGTTTTCAAATATTTAAAAAATTTATTGGTGGTATATATTTATCGAAAAAAAAGTTTAAAAGGAGTTCCATACGAAGCATATATTTTAATTGTTATTTTCCAAAAATACTACTTATACTGTATAATGATGAAACCTCGCGGGGAACCTTATTCCGTCAATAGTATTATTGAATAATCGGTTGGAAAATCAACATCTGTTAATACGAGCGAAACATTACTTGTATAAAAAACGGCCTGGTTGCCAATGATGTACAGTTACACGCAAAAGTATTCGTCCATTTGCATTTCTCTGGTATTCAGGGTTAATAACTCCATAAAACGTTTAATGCCTGAATTTATTTTATTTGCCCAAACCTTTTAACAAAATTGGAGTACA
The DNA here is from genome assembly GCA_031763485.1 of Osmoderma eremita. Classification (NCBI taxonomy): domain Eukaryota; kingdom Metazoa; phylum Arthropoda; class Insecta; order Coleoptera; family Scarabaeidae; genus Osmoderma; species Osmoderma eremita. Next base: position 64,970 of record JARFOC010000652.1, read on the forward strand.
TAACGCAAACATCGTACATTACATCAACGCATAAGTATTCGTCCACGAGACATTACCTTAAATACAATATAAAAAACTATTATCATGTAGCATACCCACCAGTTTCAAAGACTACCTGTAAACGTTTCGTTATAGATGTCACTATTTTTTTCTGTAAAATCCGGTATCAACCTCTGCCATTCTTCTATAAAACTTTTCTTTAAATCTTTTTTTTTCTTCTTCAGGCGACCCTTGATTTCTGCCCAAAGGTGCTAAATGGGGTTTATGTGGGACTTTGGGATGGTGTTTCCAGTAAGTGTGGAACACTATCTATGATCCATTCCTTAACGACCCGAACCATGTGCTTCGGCTAGTTAATTTTGTTGGAAAATGAAATCTCTTACAATCCCAAGATTTCGGGACTTGCGTGTAGGTACTCTCTTAAAATATTCAGATACACCATCCACCAATTGTATTGGTGGCTGGCACCCCAGCCGGTGTCATACACCTCCACACCATAATGGATCCTCCTCCATATTTTACAGTTGGTGTTGGATTAAAAAAGATTTTACTTTTTAAATTTGTGTATGTTTCCTCCATATACGGCTGTGTCAGCTGTGTTAAAGATGTAAAACTTGCACTTATCTGTAAATATGACACGATTCCAAAATATTTGTATCTTCGAAATACCGACTGTAAAATATGGAGGAGGATCTACGCAAGTGCCCGAAATCTTGGAATTGAAAGAGATTTTATTTTCGAACAGGATAACGACGAACTAGCAGGCAGCATACATGTATACACAACATATCTCGTTGAGACTCGCAGTTATACTGAACGGTGTATCGAATCTCCGCCACTGATCGTTGGCGCTAGTGAGCTACTCTAGTTATGACTCTTCCATACGAATTCAGTAGTTTTAATAACTTTTGGTTTTTATTTCATTTTAGCATACTTGCAGAGTGGCTCTTTATCGCTAGAGTCGCAGGATCAGACAATAATATATTTTGTGCGTTACTATGAGTTGGTATACCGAGTAGGAAAGCTGAGTTGTTTATTGGAGCGAAATACGTGTTATAAAATCTCGTGAGTTGCCAGTATAGTATATTGTCACGGAAGATCACGGTATCGTCGCGACATCTTGTGGCAACACATGTTAATTTAAATTCACATTGGTTTAAATTATAAAGGCGCGCTCTGATTGGCTCCTTCTGTTTACAGGATTAGAAATACTTTTATTTCCAGAATTTCTTTTTCGACGCAGAATATCCCAGAAATAGAATTTTCGCGAACAAAAATTGATTGATAAGAAGCCGTGTAAATAAGTTAGTTTTAGTTTGTAAGATTATCTAGTTTGTGTAAAAGTCGAAGTGATTTGTAAATAGTGCAGTTAAGCATTAAAGTTATGGAATTTCTTGGGAACTCTATTTCATAAATTAAACCTAAATTCAATAATATATTCTTCTTAAAGTAGATACAAACGTTCAGTACATAGGTAACCTCCCCGTACGTGAAACTAAATGTCGTGATTCGCAGCAGATATGTGTTCTAAGGGGAATCGAAATATGAGCGTTCTTGTACAGCTGTAGAAATGCATGAACTAAATTAATCATGAGTACTCAATTTAGGTTATGTATAATGTGCGTTGATAGCGACTGGTTCACCATGAAGTTATCAATAACACAAAATTACAACAATTTGCAGCAAAACTTGAACTTTTACGAACTTCTGCGTCGGTATTTATGATCGCATATGTACAGCAACCTGTAGCACGAAGTAATACATGCAAACATACAAACTTCAAGAAAATGCGGTCTAGTTTAACAAATAACAGTTATGAATGTATAATGAAGGATTGGCGATTCTAGGAAATTTAAAAGATATTAGCATTGATATTCTAACTTTTGTAATAAGTAAATTAACAGAGCCTCGATGGAGACGTGATTACAAAGAAATCCTCGAACTAGCAGTATTATTTCTTGGGGGTCAGCAAAGAAAGATAAAAATTCACCCTCCTGGTACCGTACTAAACGCGTTGGATGCGCTATATACTACGTCTTAATTTTTTCTTGTTTTGGAATCAATACCAGGTTTTTTCAAAAGACTGCAGATATTTGTATTTGTTACATTTTTAGATTGTTACTTTTTAAAAGCTTGGTTTGAGTGTTTTGTAACATAAATGATCTAAACTTTAAGCCATCAAAGCATATGAAGAAGATCAAATAATTCCAGAAGCAGCAGCTTTAGCCGTTCTTCAATAGTGGAAGAAGATTGATGATAAAGGATGATGGTGGTAGCTTTAACTAACGAATACTGTTAATAAAATGTTAAATGTTATAATGAAACAACTAATATACAACCAAAGAATGTAAAAAAAATTGCATGGTATCTTCTTTTACTTATTGCTCTCCTATTAATTTCGAGTTAATTGTTAGTTGAACGTGGTTAAAATACTTGAAGGTAGAAATCTGATAAATACAGGATCCGTCAGTCAACCGGAAAGATTTCAAAATGTAATGATTTAAAAATATTAATATTTTTATTAATTTATTTCGCATAAATTTGAAGCACAAGGTAACAATTTCATGTATAGCAACAATTAAAATTATTTTTTTAAAACTACGTTTGACAAATGTCTACCGTCACAATATATGCATTCTTGCAGTCGGGCGTGGAATTTTTGCGTAACTTCTCGCAGCATACTGATAGATATTGCTACAATCTCGTTCTGAATACGCTATTTGAGAGCTGGAATTGTGCTGCGTAGATCGGCCTCAAACACTTTTGTTTTTAGATACCCCCATCGAAAAAAATCCTTGGCCGTTAAATTTGGAGAGCGAAGTGGTTTCTTGAGATGGCGTGCCCCAGGAACAAAGCATTCACAGCATTCATTAATATTCTTTCAGCGTGGCTTGTTCCGTTTTGCTGAAAAAGTGTGTTTTCATTTATTGGAAAACCGGCGAGTTGTGGTGTGAGAAAGTTTATGAATTATTGCAATGTATCTCAGAATTAACAGTCACTGCATTTTCAGCCTCATCCTCAGAAAAAATAAAAAAAATGGGCCCATGATTCTATTTTCGAAAAGCATACTGTTACTTTTTGGGAATGAAGAGGAGTTACATGAAGTACACGAGGGTTTGCCTCGGCCCAATATCTAAAGTTTTGTTTATTAACAAAACCAGAGAGAGGGAAGTACGCCTTATCGCTCATTCATAAGTTGTTTATCTGGTCGTCATTTTCTTCAAACCTCCTGTGCATATTCTAACAAAAATGAATACGTTGCCGATTATCGCCTGGGTTAAGAGATTGCACCATCTGAATCTCACAAGGGTGAAAATGAAGCCCTTTATGGAGAATACTTCTCACCGAAGTGTGACTTATTGCAAGGCATGCAGCATGACGGTTGACCGACCGATTTCTTAGCGTCGTTTTCAGAGCTTTCAGAGGTGTTTTTGTGCTTCCACCTACTTTTTTAGACGTTGATCTGGTTTGCTCAAGATTGTTTATTCACGTTCGAATTGCCTTATCCGATGGAACAGGCTGTTTCACCATTGTGATAATACGCTTTAACTGCGTAGTCACGCTGTTCACCCGTCCAATGATCCATTGCAAACTAAATGTTAGACCATGCAGAAGATAATGGGCCGGCGACGTCCCTCCCCGACACCTCCCTATGAGCTCCTAACTCCACCTCAAATCTTTCCATTTGATTGGCGGACTCTCCAATAAGGATAAACAATACCTAGTTTTTCATTTTGTTCAAGTTCTGTTTATATTTTTTTTGTTTTGTTATATACCATCGTATTCTACATAAGAGGAGCTTTATGTATTACGGTAAAATAAATTGCAAAAATGGGGAACAGAGGGCACCATTTTTATATGTTTTTCCAGTAACTGCAACCCGAAATCGGGCGATTAGGCCCCTAAAAAATATGTGTTGTTCTAATACCAGAGATCTCAAGCAAAAGTTTAATTAAAACCTGAATTTTTGGGTGCTGAATCCTTGTGAGCAAATTTAAGTAAATATTGTTCTCTTCTGTCAAAAGCAATTGGAATAATCTCCAGCAGAATAAAAAAAGGAGTTGCAAGTTTGTAAGGTTTCATTTTTCACTTCGTAACTGTGCGATAAACTTTATAAAATCGGATTTACCACTGTCAATTTTTTATTTCATCAAATATTTAAAACCCATAAATAATGTAAGTGTTCCATTAAAAAACAACTTAGCAGTAGTCACAAAGAGCCATCCGTATAGTAAAAAACGTTCCAGATTTGTAGTTCTACTGCCTACAAATTTATTCTAAACTTTTTTTGGTTATCAGGGGAGATATGCACGTTACGTTAATCTTTTCATACTGTCGATTTGTCCGATCCGAACAAATTCAACAAACATGTATAGTCAATAGTAATGCAGTATCGGACAAAGATGGAGCAGCAAACATGTTAACTGACTATTATTGATAAACCAAAGTAGACTGTGATTGGATTTTCGTATCTATTTATGTAAATGATTCAAAACATTCTTGTGTCTCATGTTGATGTACATTTAAAGAAGATAGTGGAAAATGAATCCCATTAAAAATAGAAATATTTTTATTCTGCAATGGCTAGTGCGTCAACAGTAAAGCAACAAAAATAAATTTTCCATAAACCAATGAATAACAACAAAGAAAGTAAGAAATATTATATGATCTAATACTTAGTTTGTTTTGTGACTTCAGCACATCTCTTAGGGATTGACGCCATTGATTTTTGAATAACAGCACCATCCATATTTTTCCAAACTCGTTCAACGTTTTCGGTACGTTCAGTCTTATTGCGATATGTGCGGCTTCGAATACGTCCTTCGACCTCTTCCCATAGATGCTCTATGGAATTTAAGTCGGGAGTCTCTTTCACCACTCTTTCAACTTTGAAGGGTGTTCTGGATCGTTATCGTGCTGGAATATTAACCTCAGAGGCATCTCCCACTCTGCATAAGGCAACATAACATCCTGTAATATATCCCGATAATAATAACGATCCGTGCATCTATGACGTGCAGAGCCCCCATACCGTATGCTGAAACACATCCCCAAAGCATAACACCAACACCACCGTGCTTCACAGTAGTTGTTGTGTATTTTTGAGTGTACCTTTCGTTAATTGGTCGCCGTACTCGCCTTATGCCGTCTGATTTAAATAGATTAAATAAGCACTTTTTCCAATCATTTGCAGTCCACGTAATATGCTGCCTAGCAAATTCTTCTTTGAAGAATCAAATCTAATCTTTGAATGGTTCTGCTGCTAACATTTAAATTATGAATATCAGGCTTTCTTTGGGGTGTAGACTTCATGGACTATTTTTACTGGTACGCATTATTAGTCTAGCAGTAATAAAAGACCTTTTCCTAGGACGCCCGGGCTTAGAAATAGTTTCAATGTATCCTATATCATTGTAGTTTTTATTATTTTTGATACGTTGTAACGTTTTATTTCAAACCTCGCAAATCTCTCTGTCTTTCATTTTTCAAATATGCAGAAGTTACTTTTGCTTTTAATTCAGTTGTTATTGAAATACCTTTTGGCATTGTTTCTTTTGGTTAAAAACAATTATTAATACTCTTTACAGCACTGTCACGTAAAATTAATAAAATATGTTATAAACTATGAATGTTGCTCTACTTGTGTGGCGCTCAAATGAACTATATTGAACAAATTGTTGTGAATAAAAGAACGTGCACATGATGAGGCGGAAAAATAACACACGTTGTGTATTTTTAGCTGATCTTTCAGCTGAGTAAATATGATGGGGCATCTTTGTGGTATTTGGGTTTTTTTACATAAATATTAACAAAGAGTAGTTTGTTGCTTCATTTTTGTCTTATACTGTATGCGTAGGTTCGATAATCGGCTCTTGAGAAAATTGAAGCTGCATTTAATATTGTCTATTCTCTATTGGGATTCTTAATACAATAGAAATACAGTACAAACCAGTAGTATATATAACCAACAGTATATTGTTTCGATCTTGTGTTTGCTCTTAATCTTTTATAGAATAAAACTTGATAGAGCAGTGTCTGGTTATAACGAACGTGACCGACGAAAACGGTTCGGTGTAGCCGAGGTTCGTTTTAAATGAAAACTACAAACATGTATAACTACATGATCTAACTCTATGATTTTATTTTTCTCATTTACAAAATGTTAATATGTGAAACAACTACAAATAAACACAACAAAACAAAAAATTAGTATACCTTGATAGCAAATGAATTTTAAGAAATTTTATTTAAAATTGTATGTATTTGTGTAGTTTAGTTTGTTCACGTCAATTTAATGAAAATATCATTGCACTTCAGTTAGCTTGTTAAGTATTTATGAACGTAGGGCGTGCAACATCTGTTTGCTCGCATTTAAGAAAAATATACAGGTATCCCTTTTCTTTCCAAGTAAAAATATTCGATATCTATCGAATATTTAATATATATCGATACGATGTATGTATATTAAAAAGGATCGAACTTACTAAATCGCGAAAAATGAATTTTAGAACATTATAGCTTAGTGAATATTCTTACCGAGAAAGAAAAGGGACATTCTGTATATTTTTCTTAAATGCGAGCAAACATGTTGCACGCCCTACGCACATGAATGAACAACTACCTGCAGGGGGTTAGGCCATTTTTTCGGATATATTAGGATACGTGTGTTCATAAATAGAGAGAGATGTACATATTTCCTTTTAAACGTGCATGTTAGATATAACTTATTGTTATTCGGGAATTGGTTGACAATGAGAGCCGACGTACTCTTGAAACATATGTCCAGAATTTTATTAAATCAATTTGTCGTATGTGGATTTCCCGATACTGCGTATTGGATAAATTAATGTATTTGAGTTTTGACTCGCCCTGTATTCCGTTTTGACAATTTTGAAAAAATGTCACTGCTATAAAAGTGGACCTATATCAAAAATTTATGTTTGTAAAAGAAAAATTTCCTACTGTGTTGTTTGCAGTATATACCTAGAGTGATTTGCATATAAAATTTACCATAACTTTTGAAGCACGCTGTATAATTCGATGAAATTGTATATTTGAGGTGTGAGGTATGAGCTTAACCTAAATCCGAAATAATATACCATTTTAGAAAACGTATATTTGGTTCACCCTAGTGATATGAAACACCTGTATATATGAAAATAATTTTAAAATGTTAAGTTTAAGACTGTCTACAATTTTCTGAAATACCTTTCTTTGATATCCTATATGATCACGGATATATAGAGCTGTGCCACACTAATGCGTCATCCTGTAGAATTTTTTTTGATATAGTGGCTGTCCCATATAGTGTACTCATCAATGGGATGTAAGCGGTAGGCGATTTAACCAACTTTCCTACCGCTTACGAGATCACACGATCTTATGAGCAGTTGTTTTCTTTGAATATGTAGAAGTTCCGTATATGCGACTGTATTTATTGATTGGCTATATTATTTTTTCAATACTTAATATCCCCATTTGCTGTAATGTATTAACATGAAGATTTTGTTTTGTTTCAGCTTGTGTAAATAAGTAACTCAAAATTTAGATTAGAAAATTCAAAGTAACCCGAGTATCAGCGCAACCACTGGCCTTGTGATAATTCAAAGACAAAGGAAAAAAAGAAATTATGAGCATAGCACAATCCGCACCCAGCACGCATTGAAGACATCTGAGGATTTTTAGTTCAACTTTTTCAGTTTTCATTAAATTTTGAGTGACTGTGGATTGTTGTACGAGTTTTTGTTTTCCAATTAAAAACACAAATAATAGTAAAAAATTGTTTTTCCATGAAAACGTATTGTGAACTCGTTACATTAAATAATAATTAGTAATGATTGTATTGTGAATTGTTTTAAATTCGAAAACAGAAGCATAAGTGAAATTACGGTATTGGCTGCCATATATCTCCACATATATTATACTCTTGACGCTGTGGGTATTAGCGAGTACCATACATTTTATAACCATTCTGTGATATTCACTACACTTAAGAAGAAACGATACGAAGTGAAGAAATAAAAATCATTGTGCCGATTGACTATGTCAACCAATCCTCAGTGGAAATCCTTCCAGCCGCCCGACACCATGAATCAAGACTCTGCCATCCTAGATTTTAAAACTATGACCAGTAACGGTAAGCATAACTTACATATGTATTACTTCTCCTAACGTAACTTGTAAATGAAATTAGCCAATTGGTAGGAAATATTAATACATGTTATAGCAGCAAGTGAAATAATGAAGTTCACTACACATACACTACCGATCATAAGTTTGATCGCATTAAAGTTTCATTCCATAACAAAATATACTAGAAAGATTATGTTTGCGAGAAGTTTATTAAAGAAAACGTAAACTTTACTCATTATTTAACATGTTTGATTTTAAAAAAATAGCAAATTGTAATAAAATATAGATTGTTATAATTTTTTTCAAAATAACCCCCTTTTGCTGTAATAATTTCCCGACGTCGACGGCGTCCTTTGAATTAATCGGTCCAAATACGACTCTTCCATACCATTCCACACACCTTGCAGAGCATTCCAGAATGCTGCTTTGCAGTTGGCGATATTTTTCGGACCTCACGATCCAAGTGATCCCGCAAGAGCTCTATGGGGTTGCAATCAGGATTCTGTGGCGGCCACTCCATTTCCTTCAGAAGATTTCTCCTGGAAATAATTTTTGACCACCTTGGCAGTGTGTTTGGGGTCGTTATCTTGGTGATAAATGAACCCTTCCCCAATTATTTCACATCGTTTTCTAGGATTCTCAGATACACGTCTGTTTTAACTAATTTTCCTATCTTTCCACCTCCAAAGAAACCCCATATCATGATGTTTCCTCCCTCATGTTTCACTGTTTTTAACTCTCACTCGTCTAACATCGTCTCTCTCTCTCTCTTCGAATTTAGATTCGCCCGTCCATAACACATCTTTCCAATCATCTACACTCCAGTTTGCGTGAGATTTTGCCCAATTTGGTTTTTTCCGTTTGGGCATGTGGTTTACTCACTGCTATACGACCCCTCAGACCGGCTTTTATTAATCGCCGCTTTACTGTCGATACACTTACTGGCTGACGGTGTTGCAAATTGAATTCTGCCGTAATTTTCGTTGCCGTATGGCGGCGATTTCTAAAGGAAATCACTCGGGTATATTGCTAATCTCGTTCCGTCGTTGATCTGGGCATCCACTTCGCTTTCTGCTCTCAAGCTTATCAGTATCTTTCTTTCTTTTAATTGTCCTGCGTACACAACAACGCATATTTTGCCGCGCGTTTTAATATCCAATTCTCTTCTTTTTGGCATAACTAAAAATCAAATAAATTTACAATATGAATTAGGTTGTTCGTAACACAATCACACTTCTCAGTATACACTGAATGTACCGTTTATAATAAGGCAGTTGGACGATTAAGTACCCTTCCCATATCCTATTTCACAACGCATTCATCCCGAACTTGCTACCATTAAGGTATTAATGCCTTAATAAAAATTCAAATTTAAAACAGAAGTACATTATTTTCATGTTTGAATAGAATTTGTAAATATGCCTTATTGTAATGAGTATATACTATCAACATCAGATTATAGATACCATTTTAAGAAAAGTAGTATAAATTTGCCTAAATATTTTTTTAAATAGTACTAAGTTTAAAGCAGTATGTTAGATGCGATCAAACTTCTGATCGGTAGTGTATATGCATTCAGAATGGTACGTCGCTCTTCTTTTCCTCAACTTTGTCTCTATTTTTTGCTACCTCTATAAGGAAAATTATGAACGTGTTCTACTGTGCTTGAAGATATCATGTTATATGGGCACTTGTATATTCAAATCCGTAGATTATAATACGAGGGTTACTAAGGTACATTTGTGACTTATAGACAGACTACTTTATTTATAGAAATCAAACATACACTAAGTCAAAGCGTATTAAATTATCTACTTTTCAACATAATCCCGCCAATGTTACGGCACTTATCCCAACGAGGCACAAGCTTCTGTAAACCCTCCTCGTAAAAGGTGCGATCCAAATTTGTAAAATACTGCCGTACTTCCTCTTGAACTTAGTCGTCGTCTTCAAACCTTTTACCCGACAAATGAGTTCTGCATCATTTTTCAGAGCTGTGCGTCCACTTTTGACTTAGAATATGTTTCGATCGGAACTGACATTGTGCAGCTGTCACTGCACACGTAGTATTGATCCTCAGACAATGACAATAGCCACCTATGCAGTACATATACACATCTGCAAGTTTCAACCGAGAGACATATGCGCATGCGTAGTTTACTTTTTCTTACCATAAAGCTAACATCTCCGTAGTAATTTTACTTAAGTAGCTATGCAAATACGTCTTGCATCGATTACAGATGCAATTGTATATATACAGCTATTTTTGTAAAGTTATACATAGGTATTTCTTATAGGTAACGTTAAGCGACATAGTAGGCAACCAGTTATACGTTAACGCGCCGTCAGTGTAAATAAAACAATTCTTTGTGTCAAATATTTCTTTATTGATTTATTTTTTTGTCTCTATTCAAACGTCAATCACAAATTGAATACATTTTATTGAAAAGTAAAAAAATTATTTAAATTTTGAGCAGCTAATACAAAGATGAATAGGTGTAGGTAGAGGATTGTTTAGCTGTCCTTTTTCGCTTTTTACATTAGTTGTGGTTGCATTTGTTATAATCCACCGTTCTTTCTTTCTATAGCAAAATCTCAAGCATTTAATTTCAACAATCGTTCCACTTCAAGTTCACGGTTCGGGTCAGACTTTCCCACATTACAGGACAAGTCATCATCTTTCAACAGCAACCTTTATGGATCCTCTAGTGCAACAAACGCAACAGGCCGTTTTCCTATCGGCACTTTTTCATTGGATACGAACAATGTGTACAACAGTAGTGGAGATTCCCTCACCAACAGCGTCTTCTCTAATGGTAACAATAGCAGCAGCAGCAGCTATAATGATTCAAATTCAGCTAATCTTGGAACCCGTGAGACTGGAATTATTGAGAAACTTTTGGTAAGTACATACCATTTGTTATTATAAATGTTCCTACTATACGGGGTGAATCGAAATAAGAAAGCAAGGTATTGTTAAGTATTAACTATACAATCTATAAAGTACAAATCCGCCATAAGAGGATTTTTTTATTAGCAAAGAAAATAAGTTTTAACGTGCAAAAATTATTTAGTCCGGGCCTGATGCAAGAAGACATATCTTTCAACAGTCCCTGCTGAATGCGGTATGTAACAATGAAAACCTCTAAGAATTTGACGTAAGAAATTGTATAATTTTTTTTTGTGAAATACGCGAACACGTTATTTCTCAAGAGCGTTTTATAAAGTTGGTATTTTCTTAAAACGTTAATAAGACGTTAGAGTTTCTTCAGATGTACAAATTGAATAATTGTAATTGACCAGATTCAGACGTAGTTTTTAGTGAACGTGTTTTTAATGAGCGTGCCTGTGAAACTAGCCATAGACGGTATCTCTCCTTTTTCTTTCATCCAATAATTTTTGGCTGTTTTTGTCGAGACTGAATTTAAACAAAGTGTTCGAAGTAGTTTGGTTTATGTTCGTCCCTCGAATTCGTTGACGAAAGTCTTCTACATTAGCGATCGGTGCTCTATCCCAATAAACTAAATTCTTCATGTATTCCCACAAGAAGAAGTCTAGAAAATTTAAATATGGGCTTCCGACAGACCATTCCACCCAGCCTCCACGTCCAATCTAGCGTGGATAATGATTCTAAGTTATTCGACAAAGTATTTTCTAAAATATCTAAATATGCTTCACCATCGAGGCGTTCTGGCAGAATATTTAAGTCCTATCAATTCATTATTTATTATCCCACTCGAGGTTCACTGAAAACCTGTGCTGGAACTGTCCTCACCGAAAATATGGGGATTAGCGTCTGCCGAATAATCAGCATTATAAAAATCCCATCTCTGGTAAAGCAGGTCTCATCCTTAAACAACAATCTCCAAATGAGAGCCGGGTCTCGTCCCAGTCTTCGACAGATATTTATGCAAAATGCAGCATGTGCCGCATAATCATGTTCGTTTAAGTGCTGGATCCGCTTTATGTGATAGGGATGTGGAGAATAGCTTCGCCATATCCTGCTTACCGATTTGTTTGGCAGCCTCTCGTGCATTTATGCCGACAGTCACCACCATAATATATAAAAGTGCTTCCTCAGCATTCAATACTCGTTGTGATCTTATACGGATGCAACCTTCGTAATTACATCTGATATTACAGTCCGCGACAAAGTTATAGTCGCATGCTATTAAAAAACGAAATGTTAAACTTTTCGAATGAACTAGTAAAAATATTGTAGGTTTCCATAAAACAATGTTTTAGAAATTAAAATATTAGGTATAAATATTGTTCAAGCCAAAGATAATATTTTTAATGTAACGATAAAGTCAAAATGTTTGAAAAACCATCATTTTTAACTGCGACAGAACTATAGTCGCAAGGGATTTCCCTATTTATTTTTGGCATTACATATCTAGGAGTGGGACATCTCTAGGCGTGTCAGTGAAAAACGAACTTTCGAAGCGTGTAGTTGTGTTAGTTTCGAATCAAATTCGAAAATGCCAAGGGATAAAATTCTGAGCGCAAATGAAAAAGGTCAGATTAATGTCTTTAAAGATGAAGGTGTTGGTAACCGTGCAATAGCTCGTAAAATAAGCAGAAGCGAACATGTTCGCAATTTTCTAAGTAATAAAGAAAATTACGACAAAATGAAGAGATCTGGTCGTCCCCAAGCGTTATAGCAAGAGATAGAAGGCGAATTTTACAAGTAGCCTCAAATTATTCTGTTACTGCTCGTGAAATCGCACATGCAGCAGGTGTAAAAACAAATGTTAGAAATGTACAACGTTTACTTAAAGATTCACCGGTAATTAAACCAAAAATTATGTTGAAAAAACCGCCATTAAATGAAACGTACAAAGCAAACCGTCTACGTTTTGCTCGAGAATATATGACATGCGATGATGAATAGAAACAGGTAATATTTTCTGATAAAAAAGGAATTCATTTGGACGGTCCTGATGAATTTTCGTATTATTACCACGGTTTGAGAAAAGATGAACGATTATTTCCTCGTAGACAAATTGGCGGAGGGTTAGTAACGATATGGGCTGCAATCAATTATCATGACAAGAGTAACATTCACTTTCTCACAACTAGAGTAAATTCTCAGATTTATAAAAATGTTTTGGAAAGAGAACTTCTGGTACAGGCTGAGTTTTAGCAGATGTCGATTACATCTACCAGCAAGATAATGCAAATATTCACATTTCCCGATCAATGAAGCAATGGTTTGCGGACCATCGAGTTCGACTTATGGATTGACCAGCGAGGGTCTCCGGACTTAAACATCATTGAAGATGTATGGGGATATTTGGCGCCGCAATTGCCTGTTGCCATCAAATTCCGCAAGATTATATTAAAATATTATACAATTCTGTACCAAATAGATTATTCTCTATAATACAAAATAAAGGGGGCTACACAAAATACTAACGAATAAATTTCAGTTAATATCATTAGAATCTGCTACTCAACCAAAAAAAAAACAACATTATTGCATTAGTCTTTAGCGTAAGCAAATAATAATTTTCTCTTAATAATAATAATAATTAATGCTTGTATACATTTAATCAAGAAAGTTTTAATATATTTGTAAATTCACACAATGAATATATTTTTGTCGCGGACTGTAGCTCTGACTTTTAAATTTTGCTTAAGCTTTATTTATATTTCCTCCCGTCTCTCCGAAATTGAAACGCTATTCGTTAATTCTTTTGTTTTTAAAAGACAAACGCAAAGAGATTCATTTTAACTTAGGTTACAACGAAAGTTGCTCACTAGCGTCAACGGGCAGTGGCGGAGATAGGATACAACCTTCTGTATAACTGGTAGTCTCAATGAGATCTGTTGTGTATACATGTACGCTGCCGTAAATACTATTTCTCTAGACTCTTAATACGGTAAGTGTTTGAGTACATATAATTTATTTCTGACCATTTATTTTATGTGTTAACTTTTATGCGCCCGCCGCTGCCGGTTGGCGCAAATTGAGCAACTCTAGTTACGACATCTTAAAAGTTGACGTTCATATTTAATTGGCTGTTACAAATTACAGTCATTTGTGTTATACTATTCGCATATGTTGGTTATTGTAATTTGTTTCCGCCCTAAAAGTAATCAGTGAAAGGAAAACCGATTTTCCTTTTATGGAGTGAAAAATTCTATTTAAACGGCAGTAAATTTTAGGTCTGTACGGATGCTAACTCGTCTGATATACGAGTTCGGTTTAACATTGGCTAAGAATTTACCACTTATTTTGTAACTAAATTCTGAGTGGAGCCAATTTTCACTTTAAATTGTGATTTAAATAAATATTGAAACAATCTGCACAAACTGTTCTAAAGCTGTGGGCTTCAATTACGATTATATTTACTGATGTTATTTTTCTTTTATAATAGCATTCGTACGGCTTTATACAATGCTGCGAACGACAAGCAAGACTTTTTTTCCACTTCAGTCAGTTTAGTGGAAATATTGAACATCTTAAAATTGGCGATCCCGTAGAATTTGAAATGACATACGATCGGAGGACTGGGAAGCCGATTGCCAGTGCTGTTACGAAAATTTCACCAGAAGTTGTAAGTATTTTCTTGAGTATTTAATAAAAAAAAGCAAATTAATGGAGGATATGCCTTTATATATGCGAAATAGGACAAGAATGTTATAAAATCTTGGTCAGTCAATCAAACAAATTGCACATTAATTTCAAACAGAATCTGAAAAGAAGTATTGCGTCACATTAACAATTTTGAAAGTTATGCTTGCTTATATTGGCAAGAACGTAAGTAGGAACGACTTCACAAAATTAAGAACAATATATTCTTGTTCGTGCTGCAGTAGAAGAGCATGTTCAAGATTATTTTAAAGATGATTATTCTTCACACACTGTGGGTCTGTTATCTGTACAATCAAATTGCGGATTTGGCGAAGTCCGCGAGGTCGCTAAGGGCCAAGTCCTGGGATTTAAGGATTAAGGCACACTGCAGGAACTTAATAATGACTCCTGCAATACGAGGGATGTCCGGTTACTAAGGTGCGTTTGCGCGACTCACCGCCTACGTCGCTCCGATCAGGTTGAAACTTGCACGCAGTTTGGATGTCCATATGTACTGCATAGATGGCTATTATCATTGCCTAAGATTCAGTACAACGTGTGCAGTGATAACTGCACAATGTCAGTTCGCATCGAAACATGCTCCAAGTTTTAACTGCGAGCGGTCATTCGTTTTTTTGCATGCAAATAATGAAGCACCTGCCGAAATTCATAAAAGAATACTAAGACTTACGGAGAAGGCGTTATAAGTCTAAAACAAGTTAGTGTTTGGTATAAACTGTTCAAAAGTGGACGCATGGGATCATCGTTCAGAGCGATGATCCGGAAGGTGTGCGAAAAAAACCATCAACAACGAAAACGGATGCGAATCAATTAAAGGTCGATACGCTGATTCGAGATCGTCGGTTGAAAATACGGGAAACTGCTCTAGTGACCAAAAGCTCCTAAAAGCTGTGTTAGTGAAATCGTATCTGAATTAGGCTATCGAAAAGTGTTCGCGAGATGGGTACCAAAACTGTTTACCGACCAATACGAAATGCAACGAATGGCGGCGGAAATGGAGCTTTTAACGCCCTATCGCCAGGAAAACGGATTTCTAGGGTCTACAGTTACATGAGACGAAACGTGGATACACCGCCATACCCCCAAATTAAAAAAAAAGGGTCGATGACGTGGAAACATCCGAGTTTACCAACACCGAAAAAATTCACAGCAGTCTGAACGATGATCCCGAAGGTGTGCGAGAAAAACAATCAACAAAAAAGACAATGACACCTGTGTTCTGGGATATGCAAAGCATTTTGCTCATAGAGTTTTTACCACCGAAAGCGACAATCAACAGCGATATTTACTGTCAAATTTTCGAAAAACTACACAAAGCCAGTCGGCAGAAAAAAAGAGGGAGGTTGACAAAAGCAATCAGGTTGTTGCATAGCAATGCAAGACCGCATACCTCAAATCCGACGAAGGCTTGGCTTCACAAACACATTTGGGAAGTTATTGTCCATCCGCCCCATAGTCCTTCTGATTTTTATTTGATTGAGCCGTTGAAAGCTCATTTGTCGGATAAAAGGTTTGAAGACGACGACGAAGTTCAATAGAAAGTACTGTAGTATTTTACAAATTTGCATCGCGCCTTTTATGAAAAGGGATCGCAGAAGCTTGTGCCTTGCTGGGATAAATGTCTTAACACTGACGGCGATTATTTTGAAAAGTATCTAACAGTTCACGCTTTTACTTCGTGTATGTTTGATTTCTATAAATAAAGTAGTCTGTCTGTAATTCACAAATGTACGTTAGTAACCGGACATCCCTCGTATATTTTGTAAATATTCTCCCACAAAAGTCGTACAATTAGCAGAATACCCGTTCTGATAGACCCAAGTGGTATCAAATGTGAGTTAGTTTTCCATGCTGTGTTGTACTATTGCTATGAAGGATATCTAAAAGCCTAGCTCAAACATTTTGAGAAGTTTCAGGTAATTCAGAGCGATACTATGCCTATACTGCCCGTGTAAGGCAAACTAGGTTTAATTGCTACATAATTTATTTTTAACAAAATCTTATTTTATGTGATTATCACAACGTACCATAACTTTCCCAGAGATTTCGACCAACGCTTTGGTATCTGTCTTTCTTCATTTTGTAGGAACAATACTTATTTTTTCCAGGATTTTAATAATAACAATAATTAACTTAACTTCGAACATGATTTTTGAAGTACACAAAATATCCCCTTTGTCATTTTCTGTTGCTTTATCTTAATTATAATTATTATATGACGTACTGTCTCACAACAAATGGTATTTTTAAATCCAATTTGAACGATAGGATTTCTTGTACAAAGCGGGGATAACAATATATAACACTTTTTTTGCGATTTTCATAATAAACGGAAAGGATATAGTAATGTAGTTAATGAGTTGAAACCACTAACTATAACTACAAAGGAAAAAAAAACAGGAAAGAAACGAGAGATAAGAAAAGATATGAATCGAGATAATAACTTTAATACGTGATGGCATTAAATAAACGGTGTTACTTGATTACCTGATGTGTTACAAAATTTGTGAATGAGAAACATCATTTTGAAATTCTTAAATTTAAGACTTTTCCGATGACCAATCTGTACATTCAGTGATAAAAACAATTTACTGATATCGTTACGGGACCTCAACCAATTCACACAACAAATTTTATTGTTAAATTTCAAAGCGTTTGGACGTAGGAATACTTTCTTTGCGGTATGTGAGTTTTAAATTTTTTTACAGAAACAGTTCTAAATCGAAAACCACAAAACAGACACCCAGTGTATCAGAATATATTTTCTAAAGGTGTCCAACTAATATATTACGTTCTCAAAATATGAAATTGCTATCTATCATACAGCCTGAGTAATAAAAAACGGACGTAGTATTGCTACATTCTGTATAATTGTATACACTTCAATTCTACTACTATTCCAGTGTTCACATCAATGGTAGTACTGTTGCAATGCCCAGTTGTTATTCACTAAAGTACCATACAATTGCTCCGCCGTTTCTATAATATTTTCAAATACAAACTTCAATTAGAAATACTGTTAGTATTAGAACATATGTATCACCTTATGCATGTCATAATAACACGTTTTCTCCAAGGTAATGAGCGAAGAACGAGTAACGGGTACAGTTACAACTGAGGTAAGGGGAGAAGGTTCCAGCGGTGATACACAAGGTAGAATAAGTTACGAAAATCGAGGCGAGTGTTTCTTTCTACCATACACCAAAGACGATGTTGAAGGAAACGTAACATTAAGATCTGGAGACAAAGTCAGTTTTCAAATAGCAACGAATAATCGGTAAGATAAGCACTACGGGATAATTATAATTGCTGATATATATTTTAATCTATAGAGGAATTCTTGGAGCTTGTCATGTCAGGTTAGAAAACCCAGCCCACCCAGTAAAATATCAAGGTGTAGTATGTTCGATGAAGGAAAGTTTTGGATTCATTGAGAGGGCTGATGTTGTTAAAGAGATATTCTTTCATTTCTCCGAAGCAAAAACAAAAGAAGAATTGCGGCTTGGCGACGATGTGGAATTTATTATTCAGACAAGAAATGTAAGTAAACCTTACATCTTTTATCAAAAATTTATGAAAGTGTTTAATTATGTATAACAGTTCCAATTGATGACAAATTGATATAGGTGTTATTTAAATATAATTACAATTGAACGTTGTGTCCCCCAAAATAACTCCCTTGGGTAGCCACACAGCGTTGGAGACGGTTCTTCCATTCCTCATAGCAGTGCTAAATCTCGGATATTGAAATTGCCTTTAGCTGGTCGGTTACAGCCGTTTGAATGTTTTCGAGTGTCCCAAAATGATGTCCCTTCAGATGAATTTTCAATCTTGGGAAGAGAAAAAAGTCACAAGGACTCAAGTCAGGTGAATAAGGAGGCTGAGGAGCCACGGAAATATTTTTACTGGCCAAAAAACCGTTTATGGGAATTGCTGTGTGACAAGGCGCATTGTCATGATGCAGGATCCAATCGTATCACGCATGACCCTTTTTCGGAGTCTTTCGAGAACCTCTCGGTAAAAATGTTGATTAACTATCTGACCTTCAGGCACCAACTCTTTGTGAACGATTCCCTGGCTATCAAAGAAACAAATCAGCATACCCTTGATCTTTGATTTGCTTTCTTGGGCTTTGGAGAGCCTGAAGTGCGCCATTCCGTGCTCTGACGTTTTGTTTCCGGGTTATACTCGAACACCTAACTCTCATTATTCATTATTTTCAATCGATTCCAAAAAGTCAAGGCACCTTTCTCCCCTGATGTCCTTTTGTTCCTGCGAAAGGTTTTTTGGAACTATTTTCGAACAGATCTTTCACATTCCCAATGCATTGGCCAAAACTTGATGAACGGTGGTGTGAGACAACTTCAACTGTTCCCCGATCATTCTAATCGTCAATCTGAACGCACAAGATCGCGGATTTTGTCGACATTGCTGTCGGTTCTTGCAGTTGAAGGCCTTCCGCCGCGTGGCCCATTTCCCATCGATTCTCTGCCTTCTGAAAATGCCTTAAACCACTGACAAACCTGGGCTTTTGACAAAACACCGTAGTCTCCATAAGCCTGCTGAAGTTTTGCAAAAGTTTCTGTTGCACGTTGTCCAAGCCTGAAGCAAAACCTGATAGCACACCGTTGCTCAAAATTAATGTCTTCCATTTGTAGAACGCAATACGAAAACCGGGTGCACGGAAAGAACGACAACGGACTATCAAATCCTTGATCGAGTTCAAACTTGCACTGAACGCGTATACAATGTCCACTTGTCGCCCCTCCATGTCCCGTGTTGCCGTATGAAACGCTACGTTGTCAGGCTCATTACTTAATTTACACACCTCGTACTTCTTATATCGAAAACCATCTATTTTTAAATCAAAATACGTGGAAAATGTCGAAGCAAAAAACATGAAACTATTTTGGACATAGAATGTATGTATTGTATAGCCCAAGATACGTTATCAATGATAAACAAAATAAATTAAAGTCAATACGAAATTTTAATTTTATTTCTATAACAAGGAAAACAGAAAAATATATGTAGGCACGTACTGACAATCATACTTTTTATATAACATATGCAAAACATAATATAAAGTAAATTAATTAAAAAGATGTCAATATTGAAAGAAACAAGCACTTAGTACAATTAAAGAATATTTATCTGCTTCTTCACTGTCGTCTTCTGAACCACAGTTGACAGTTAGGACAAATTCTTCTACATTTGCTTCACGCTCGTACCAATCTTTAATTATTTTTTCTGTATGGTTTATACAATTTTCCCAGATGTCTGGTGTAGAGCTGTCCAAACTTTCTTGCCACATATCTACAACTTCTCTATTGCTATATCCATCTCGACCAATATGCTTATTATAGTAACCTTTAGCATGTGCCCATATCAATTGAATCGCATTGAAATCACAGTGATATGGAGTAATTCGTAAAACTTCATGCCCATGCACTCGAAGTAACACATCAATAACATAAAGTTTCTCTTTCTTATTTCTTTTAGTGATTTCCAAAAGTTCACTTTCATTCATAGCATTTTCGTAGGAAATGTTATTATTATTTAACCACGCAATGATGTTTCCTTTGGACCAACTTTGGTTTGGTGACTTCTCAAGTAAAACGCTATGATAGGCAGCATTGTCCATTAAAATTATTGATGGCTCTTCTAAATTCGGAATTAGCTGTGTTTTAACCCATTTTGTAAATAAATCACTATTCATGTCCCGATGATAATCGCCTGTATTTGATTTGAGCTAAGTATCAAGTTCGCATTTTGTATAAAGCCACTTCTGGTACCTACATGTAACACAAGAAAACGTTTACCATCATAGCCTTCAGGTTTTCTGACACTTTTTATATCGTCATCCTGCCATGATTTTCTTTGGCTTCCCTTTGAAAAAATCCAGGTTTCGTCTAAGAATACAATAACTCTTTTAAAAGGCGATGTCAACATTAACTGATATTTCCTTAAAAAGGAAAATCGTAATACTGAGATATTCTTCTCAATTAGAGTTCTGCGGTTATCATCTTTTTTAAACTTAAACCCCATAAGATGTAGTATGCGTTGTAATGAAGAAATGCTAATATGTAAGATATTTTTATGTTCCACCACTTCTCGTAACTGTTACATGCTTTTCTATAAATATATATTAAATTAGAACTGGAATTTGATTTTGATTTGAACTAACTAAAAATCTGAACTAACTTACTATCCTTGTACATCTCATAACACTTCTTCTGACAACGTTTCTGTCTTCACTTTACCGATCGATTAATGACGTAACTACAAACATTCGTGATTTCAACTTCATTTTATTTTTTTTTTAGGGAAAAGAAGTGGCATGCAATATAACTCGTCTGCCGCCTGGTACCGTTATATTTGAAGACCTAAAGCCAGAAATATTGAGAGGCCAAGTATTAAAACCTCTAGATCGCGGTAACACTGCACGCCATCAAACTGATGCACTACCGGGGCGTATCAGATATAGAGCTCCTGATCATTCGGAAGTTGAAATATCATTTGGTGAAAAGGATCAACGTGGCGATTTTACACTTAGGCATGGGGATTGGGTTCAATTTAAAATCGCAACAGACAGACGTGATCAACTCAATAGGGCTACACAAATAATGTTGTTAGATGAAAGTTTCATGGTTTCTGGCGAACGTCGAGAGCAAGGTGTTGTTGCGTCAGTTAAGGATGGATTCGGTTTCTTACGTTGCGTCGAAAGAGAGCCTAGACTATTCTTCCACTTCAACGAAATACTAGACGTGGAGCATGACGTACAAGCAGGCGACGAATTTGAGTTTACCGTTATTCAAGATCAGACGAGTACCTTTAGTAATAATAGACAAAGCGCTATAAGAATGAAGTTACTACCTTCGGCTACAGTTCAATTTGAATTAAACATGGAGACTAATTTGAGCGGCGTAGTTACAAAAGATATTCCAAATAGTTGGGCGAATCGCAGCCCGACTAAGAATCAGAATGGCGAACACGTAGCCGAATCGGGCACAATTACGTACCAGTTAAATGGCATCAAGAAATCTGTTCCTTTTTATTCCAAAGATTGCGACGTTAGACATTTCCCAAAACACGGTGATAAGGTAAGTGGGTTATAGAACTCCACTATCCGGTTAACATTTCTTAAACTAAATGGGTAGTGCCATTTTTCCTTACCACTTTGTATACCACGAATTAGTCGTGTACCACTTTTTATTAGAATAGGAATGGAGCTATGTTTGAGAACGGTAAAGCAGTAAAAACTAACGGTCATATCCAAAAGTGCTGATTATTCACTTTAAAAAAGTGTTGAAATAGCTTACATTAAAGTTTAACCAAAAACTCAGTACGCAGAATGGTATTACATGCTTGAAACAAGGGAAGTCAGGATCTATTGTGCTTAGTTTTAATCGCAAATTTGGGTTGAGATTTAAATTATTTCGTAATTATTTTTTTTGTCAGCATTGCCGAAAATCCAGTTTCATAAATATAGGAGGTTGTAAATGAAATTAAAAACAACAGTACCTTTCTGGACAGTAATGGATATTCAGTTTTAGCCCTTTGACACACGGGTAACTTTAATGACCATTAAGTAAATTGGCAATTTAAAAAGGAAAGTGACACGCTACAGAAATTAGGCAGGCTTGTTTGTGGTTATGTACTCGCATATCAGAGTATTTATATTGAAATGATGGTATTACCATAAAAAAGAGTAAAAATCAGAATAAGGTGGTCATTCGATTAGGATTTGCCGTGTTAGATATCTGGCAAACAAAATTAAACGGTTTAGGTAAACAGAAGCGCAATCCACATATATAATGAAATGGCAGAACAGGCAGAATATTCCTTATAGGTTGCAACAATTTCTATGATGTTTGTTAAAATAAGTTAGTTGCTCTAATCTGTAATGTGTTTTTAACCCAACAAATACTCTTCATGCAGACGCGGTATTTTTTAATTTATCCCCGCGCCATTTCTAACGGCTATAAGTTGAAAAAATTTGACAATTTATGTATAATGGTCATTCAAGTCGCCGGCGAGTTGAAAGTATTGGCCAAAATGACCTAACTCTAATTTGGTTAAATCAATTCTCAAATCACAATGGCAAAATAGTTTTCCATTGTTAGTTAGGATACCAGGAATGTTATCCAATATGAATGGGGCCTTATTGAAACGAATTCAGAATATGTAGTCTTCCTTAAAATATTCTTTAAATTCTTTAAATGGCGTTTTATATTATTAATATAATCGTCATTTACTTTAGTTTCCTGCTCTGTTACACAATTTTGAAAAGACTGCTGGTTTTTATTCGAACCACTATTGCCGTATTTATTCTAATACGTTTATGCGTTTAATCATTTAGTGCATCTATCTTTGCGGCGTTTATTTCGAATTAAACCATATCCTCATTTCTATTCTTTTGCTATCCATATCAAAACAATTGTATTCCAACTTAGTTTTGATATAAAACGACTTCGTTTTAGTATCACATACGGAATTCAATCTGAATGTGTTTAACGGGAATTCCCCTGCCTACTTGACGTTGATTGTGGGCACTTCCGATGCGTCGTTTATTTCATTTGGCTTTATGTTCTTGCGGTGTTTATTAGAATGCGGCGGTTATTGGAATTGCGTCTCCAATTAGAATAAATACGGCACTCATCATTTTACATTTCTCGATAAATGCCTTTATTTTGTCGTCTATGAAAATCGATTCGTTGTTTTACCTCGCTAAGTTAAATTTACGTGGTTGAAGCGATTAAATGTCTGATAACTAGGCTAACGTTGTGATCCACAACTCACCGGTCACGCATTTCGAAACGGTCTTATCATCAATAACAACTACATCTCAGAATCTAGCTCAAATAGCCTGTTTAACATTTTTCCTCGAGAAACCCATGTAACCTCAGTATGCAGCAGCAAGTGAATGTGGTCACTGCCCACTTCAGAACGCAGTTCCGAAAATAAATGAAAATGAGAGCATTTATAAAATTGACCAACTCGATGGCCTCCCTGCTGAAACTTCTGTGTGGATTATGCAATTACTGTAAGTGCAATTTTGCAATCGATTTTACTTTCCATCCATATTTACCCGTCATAGCTCGAGCGCCATCAGAAGAGAAACAAATGCACTGCTTCCAGTCCGTTTTCTGCAAAAAAGGCATTCGGTTACTTCAAATTATCAACGGCGCTAGTTCGTGTTGATAGTGCCTCATAAAATAAATAATTCTTTCTAATTTTAATTTGACATACATATCGCAGGTAAACCATAAGTTGAGCATTCATTTGTTAATATATTTGCTCATCAAGTTTTGGGAAAAAAATACTATAATATAAAAGAAACTATTTTTGACTTGATGTATTGAATTGTCTTTAAAGTTTAATGTAATACTTCCAATTCTATGAGCTTTTCTGCATTTTGCTATTATTAAGTTTACTAAGAAAGATGCTACTTAGTCAACTTGGTCTACTGATTTTGCGGTACTGCCATTTAAAGACAACCAGCCTTATTCATAGTCATTCTCTTAATACGGTGCTAGGACGGTACTAGTTAGTGGCTACTAACTAATAGGATAATAGTATGGGATATGTTTATTGGAAAATTATAGATCCTCATGATTTAATACATATTGAAGGTGAGTTGGTTGATGTTCAACAAGAGCAAATAAATATTGTAATACATGACGGATCATTTTAAATAAGGTATCTCCAAATGTTACTTAATTTGTAATGACTAATAAAAAGTAATAACAGTGGCTTGCGATGGATGAATATCGATGTCGATACAATCAATAATGACAATTACAATAAAGAAAACTTACTGCTTATGATGGCAACTGCATTGCCAGAAGAGTTTGTATGTACTGGTGTGGTGTGGAGTGTTTTTAAGTTTTTTGTCATAACATTATTGTAAATTACAGAAACGAAAATGAAAGTATAATTTTTATTTTTTAAAGTTTGAAAGCGTTCATTATGTTTAGTTCTTGTACTGCAGAACAAAGCTTCGATGTATATGAAGAGGAGGATGATAACTTGAGTATACAATGACAATAGTCATGGATATCTTTTTCGGAAACATAATAATTAGACATTAATAATTATCATATACTATAGCACTTATTTACTTGTTTTATTTACTCATATAAACTAATTACACAACTTAAGCTATTATTTAGTTTTCATTCGTTCAACCTCTCATTCCTTCCTTTCCTAACCCAATTTCTAGAATTCAGTAGAGTTTTGTTTTTGTTATGACTTATTGTATGTGCGTTCATAGTGTCGAAATAAATAACTTGTCTTTTTTTGTATCTACAAAGTTATATGAAGCAACATTAACGATCTGTTCTGTTTTGACAATGTCTATATCTTTATTGAGATCAGCGACAATAAATATTATTATCTATTTAATTTAATATAATAAACTGCCAGTTCTACCACTAGTCCTAATGTCAATTTGCGCGCCTGTTTCAATATAGGTTATCCTTAAAAGTAACTTAGACATACCTTTATTAAATGCCACTAAAAATTCAGTTGCCAACTAAGGTAAGTGGGCTATTAATAGCTACTAAATACGAGTATGAATACGAATTTTCTTAGTGGCATCTTAGTAGGCACTAACTACGACTATGAATAAGGTTGGACATAATTTTCTTTCAACTGCCAATTTTCGAACGAGGTAATCCTCATGATTGTTTTCCAACGTTGAAAGTTCGTACTAAGATGACGTTTCCATAATGAAGGTTTAATACGTTGCCTCATTGTTTACATTTGCGACCGTAAATTCAAAACCAATGTACTCAGAACCATATTTTCCTAAAACTTTTCGTTTTTTGTAAGGAATTTTCTCATCTTGACTTGCCGCAATTTTTATTCCTGATGTAGAACAAGCCCATAGGACAGGTTTTTCAGGGGATAATTATTTGTCTGTTTCTCTAATAAGCCACTTATCCATGTTGATATTTTGACGGCAACTATATAACATCACACAAATAAATAAATGATAATCTAGCATACTTCAATTTATATATACAGGGTCGGATTGACAGCGTAAAAAGATATAATTGTTTCAATATTATATATGAATTTATATCCTTAGGTAATGAATAAAATTCAATAACTAAATAACGTAATAGTCCCTATGTTCATTATTAATTAAAATCACAAAGAAAAAATTAAAGTTACTAAAGTGAGAATATGCACGTATATTAAGAGTATTTCAAATTATGAATTATTTTCATTTGAAATAATATAATATCCCCTTTAGCGCCAAATAGAGATGATCTTTAGGGGAAGTTAGATTAAGCTAAAGCTATAATTATTCAGTATTAATGACTATAAATAAATAAAAAAGTTTAAATGCACAGCAAAAGCTGCAAGTTATATACGAGGGATGTCCGGTTACTAGGGTACATTTGTGAATTACAGACTACTTTATTTATAGAAAACAAACATAGACTAAGTAAAAGCGTGAACTGTTAGCTACTTTTCAACATAATCCCCGCCAATGTTAAGGCATTTATCCCAGCGAGGCACAAGCTTCTGTAAACCCTCTTCGTAAAAGGTGCGATCCAAATCTGTAAAATACTTCCGTACTTCCTCTTGAACTTTGTTGTCGTCTTCAAACTTTTTACCCGACAAATGAACTTTCAACGGCCCAAACAAATGAAAATCAGAAGGAACCAGTTCTGGACTATGGGGCGGATGGACAATAACTTCCCAATTATGTTTCTGAAGCCAAGCCTTCGTCTGATCTCAGGTGTGGTGTCTTGCATTCGGTGGTAAAAACTATGAGCAAAATACCTTGCATATCCCAGAACACAGTTGCCATTGTCCTTTTTGCATACTTCTGAACTTGAATTTTTTCGGTGTTGGTGAAGTCGGGTGCTTCACGTCATTGAGTTTTTTTGATTCGGGAGTATGGTGGTGTACCCACATTTCGACTCCTGTAACTATAGACTCTAGAAATCCGTTTTCCTGACGATAGCGCGTTAAAAAGCCCCGTTGGCGTCGCCATGCGTTGCATTTTGTGTTGGTCGGTCAACAGTTTTGGTACGCAACTCGCGGACACTTTTCGATAGCCTAATTCAGATACGATTTCACTAACAGCTTTTAGGAATGCCGGTCAGTAAGCAATTCTCCATATTTTCAACCGACGTTCTTCTCGAATCAGCGTATCGACCTTTAATTGAGTCTCATCCGTTTTCGTTGTTGATGGTTTTTTTCGCACGCCTTCGGGATCATCATTCAGAGCTGTGCGTCCTCTTTTCAAAAGTTTACACCAACCACTAACTTGTTTTCGACTCCGTAAGTCTTCAGTATTTTTTTATGTATTTCGGTAGGCGTTTCATTATTTGCATGCAAAAAACGAATGACCCCTCGCAGTTCAATCTTGGAGTATGTTTCGATCTGACATTGTACAACTGTTACTGCACACGTTGTACTGAACCTAAGGCAATAACAATAGCCACCTATGCAGTACATATGCACGCCTAAAATGCGTTGGAAGTTTCAAGCTGATCGGAGCGATGTAGGTGTCGCGCAAACGTACCTTAGTAACCGGACATCCCTCATGCTTTATTAAGAAGTTTCCCATATTTCCAATTCATTGTATGGTAAAACAAAAGAAACAATTATATTGTTTGTTTTTCTGGTAACTTGTGCTGCATCTTAAAAACTATATACAAATTTCTGTACGAGTCCCAGCTCCCTCCTATTTTGAAGGGATTATAGATTTCCTTTTCAAGATTAAAATTAAGTGGTTCATGGCCAAATTGAAACTTATTTTCGGCACCACACTCTTCCACAAATAAAGCTTGATAGGAGGGACCACCCTCTGAATACATAATTATTCAAATACTTGTTATAAACATCATTCCACGAACCCGAGAAAGCAGGGTACCCGGTGTCGGCCTTACATAGGGGAATTATATCGGAATTGATCTGTATTAGCGGCATTTCATATTTTACTTAAGAGGCCGTGTTTCCGTCAATAGACCTTTGCGGTGTTTGAAACTGTGGCATAAAATAGAAAACAATAATATACACGTAAGGAAACGAGACCATATGGTTGCAGTATCTTCCTAACTAAATTACACAGTTCTATATATGAAATATGTTTTGTTACATTAAAATATAAAAAGTCTCTTAAGATGCCCTGAAAAATATATGAGTTCTAATTTTAAAATAAAGAACAATAACAATAAACGTATTTATTTGTTTAGCTTACGAGTTACAATGACATTAAAAGAGATAACATTTTTATAGAATGAATTTTTTCGGATAGATCCATTCGTTGAAGTTTTTGCGTTAGGCAACACAGGATATATGTGATGATGCCTTTTACGGTCTCAATTCGTTTATAATATTAAATTAGCTGCTCACCACTTACATGGCCTTTATTTAATTCAGTGGCTGCCATTGTGATTTGTGTAGACAAGGAAATCCTAAGATTTTTTGCATTGAAGCAGCAGGCTTTATAAATAAAAAACGATGTACAAATACAGTTTAATAGGACAAATACGCCCACTTTACCTATTTTCTTTTCTTGGCATTGTTCGTGATTCTTTCTAGTTGAATGTTGGCAGTTAATTCTTCAGTACTTTGTGAGGTTGCAAGGGATGCTGTCGAAAGTGTTGGTGCTGCAACATATTTATATTATTAATATAAACCACCTTACTTATAATGAATACTTAGCATTCTTGTAATTTAAAAAAAAATCCCAGCGATAGAAATAAGCAGGGAATCGCATGCTTTTTTGTTCTATTTATTTTCATATTCTTTAAAAACCAGACATCAAAATGTAAATAGCACATTTTTCCATGTGGCTCTTGGACAGATTCATCTCCATTGGGGTAATCCATTTATTATGACTAACAATTTTTTGATTTTCAGTTTAGATTACTATAATTTGTGTACCACTAATGACACTACAGTATGAGAACCGCTGCTCTAACATAATTACTGGGTGGTGTAATATTTCATCGTAATAACTTCAAAATGAACCCATTGGAATTATACACTAAAAATTGCATGATTACTTCACAATACAACTATTTTTTTAATTTGTTTTTATAATAAACGCAACCATCTTACTAATTTTCTGGTATTTTAGGTAAATTTTAATATCAATCAAGTAAAGCGTAACAAGGAATTAATCGCGGTGGAGATACAAGTCGTCCAACCTGCACCCCAAACAAATGGCATTTCGAAACACAATTCCCGAAACTCTCAAGTCTATCAAGGTTTTATAGCTGCGCTGAAGGACGGCTTTGGTTTCATAGAAACCATAGACCATGATCGTGAAGTTTTCTTCCACTTTAGGTTAGTAGTGAATACTTAAAAATACAACTATGAAATGAATGAATAATAATTTATTGCAGCAATTTTGACGGTGATCCAAATAATTTGGAATTGGGACAGGAAGTGGAATATAATTTAGGAGTTCGAGGTGGCAATTCAGGCAGTTGTTCATCAGCGGAGAACGTGAAAGTTATATCAAAAGGTTCCATAGAATTACCTGCAGTATCTGGTGAGATACTCGAAGGGTATGTCGTACGACCACTGAGGTCTGTAAATCCAGATCAGGATGAATATTCTGGACTCATTCGTGTGAAGATGGAAACGCCAGACGAAAAAGTGCAAGAATACGAATTCGGCATCATGGGCTTAGTCAATAAGAGAGAACTCTTGCAAGTTAACGATCAAGTCCAATTTCAAATTGATTCAACTGGTAGAGCCGCTAATATAATTGCTGTTCGAAAAAAGCTGCGAGCAGCGGTCGACGCTATTAAGGGACAATTTGGATTTTTAGCGTATGAAGTTGAAGAAGGAAAGAAGCTGTTTTTTCACATATCGGAAGTCAAGGATAAAGTGGATCTTCAAATTGGTGATCAAGTCGAATTTGTACTTGTTACGAATCAAAGAAGTGGCAAGTCTTCTGCGTGTAATGTTGTAAAAGTCAGGTAAATATATATATCTTTTTAATGATTATTACAAATAATTTTCGGTGTAATAATACGTTTTCAAATAGTTTGTATTTAACTACAACCATACTATTTTCTAAAATTGAACTTTTGGAATTTTGTTTGGATACAAATGCATTTTCCGTTTGCCTGTCTTGTGTACTGTTTCACATGACAATCCTATAGCAAAAGCCAATGACCAATGTCATGTGACATAATGACCAATAATACAATTTTAATCCTCTAACAAAACATCCATAACATCATTGCCTTTTCCGAATTTTAAATATTTGTTTTTTTTCTGCGATATTTGCCTGTATCACTTTCAGTGGTCCACCCTGTATGTATTTCTCTTCAGTTCAGTCACTAACCGCCTTCTTTTTAAAAACTAAATGATACGGAAATGCAGTTTTATGTTGCACTTTACTGAAGCGCTTCAGATGTGAAGTAGAATAATAGCATCTCAGTTTTACTGAAACCCTTCACAGAACCTATGAACTACAAGCAAGGCCGTGCTAGAATTTTATTTTGAGTGGGGGGGGAGTTCATAAAATTAGACCATGGCTTACAAAAAATATTTATTTTATAATTATTAAAAAACATGAACGAAAACCTAATGTTACAAAACAAATTGCATCATCTCTCTTTATTTGCAGCAAATTGTGTTATTACATCTTCCGGATTGATTTTAATGTGTCGATGAAGACTCATTAATG
>JARFOC010000652.1:95479-107107 GCA_031763485.1 Osmoderma eremita
AAATTTTTCTTTTATATTATTTTTTAACAGCCCAGTTCTTTTTGCAGAAAACTTTAAGAAATTAGCGACAGACTTAAACTAACATACATTTTTATAAACACACTGTTCGGATTACTCCTCCCGCACAAGAATTAATTAATTCGGTACCGGACTTGATAATGGGAATCCACGTACTCCCGAAACACGTGTCGTCGTATATACACAGTCCTTGCTATCTTTACTGATACATTTTTATGTATTTCGATAGATTGTAAGTTTTTAAATATTTTCTACAATTGCCATTTGCTCTAATGATAGGGTCATTATCTTATTGGAATAAATAACGCCCCTTTAGTCCTAGTTGCTGAACACTTGCTTTTAAATTGTTTTTCAAAATGTTCGAATAGGCATCTTGATCCATAATACCGTTTATGAAGACCACGGCCTCCTGTATAAATGATACACTGACAGTCTATTCGGCCCTACGTGTCAACAATTCTCGTGAAATGAGCTACAATAGTCTAGTGGCTCCATATTTCCATATAAATGCATTGAACGGAATTTAAACACAACTGACGTGCATCACTGACCACATACAAAAAGATGCGCAAAGCCGCTGAGATTGAAAGTGTATATTATATTTAGGAGGCCGTGATGCAGGCTAAGTTGCCTATTCGATTGGCTCACATGCACTACCTCCACAATTAAACATTACCTTCTCCATATTTCATCGTAGTACAAACATTTTCAATATTCAAAGCTGTATTTTTTCTCTTCAAACTTTATTCCGACCATTTGGCAAAAAAAAAACGAGATTGAAGGCTTTCTACTGGTAACGCGACCGTTATAACCTGCTTGATGTAAGCAGTTTCTTACAGTTTAAGAGCAAACGTTCCTTGAAAACTTTTCCTTCATTTCTTCTGCAAGTCTTGGAGCACTTACTTAGTATTGATTTTGATTCTTTTTCATAGCACTAAACTCTTCCCGTATAGTTAATTTTCTAGGGCGACCAGAAGTTGGCCGCACCTCATTTCTTACGTAGTGTACAGTCGCATGTGATTTGCCAATTATATTACAAATATTTCTAAAGGATTGTTTATCTATCCATAAGGTTACCTTAAGTTTTCTAACAGAAACTGGAATGTCACAATTTTTGTCACTCATTTCGCTGCTACCACGGAAAACGCTGACTTACAACTGGCGTTTATGTGTAAGAATGATTCATGCGTATCACATAAAACGTGACACAGTCCCTTATGAAATACCGTATTCTTAATGGTGCTGAAGAGCATTTTCTTAAACTTGGAGACTTTTTTGACGTAATGAGTCGCTAATATTGATTAATTACTTTAATGTTCAAATAAAGTGTTTTAAATGACTCTCCGTATTTTAATTACTCCTACGGAGAGTACCTATACTTGCTTGTCAAATACAGTATTGTCAGAAATAAATAGTACTGAAACGGCGACGTCTGTATGCGAGCGCTTCATACCCACGTTAGGTAGTATTGACCTGTAAAGTAAAGGTTAAGCGGTTAAGTAGTAGTGCCTAATGGTTAGAAATGGTATTAAGTACAGAGAAGAAAGTTGTTCTGGTGGAGCAATATTTTCGCTCATACGGAATCGGCAGACAGCTGTGCAAGGCTGCGATAAATTGGATGTGATAAATTCACACAACAGTTTAATAAACGTTCTCCGAGTAATGGCGTAATTTTAAAGGTTGTTGAAAACTTAAAAAATACTTGCAGTGTATTGTGCAAACGCAAAAGAAAGTTCCAGGACAGTTAACATTAACAATATTCATCAACGCGTTTTTGAGCAGATCTTTGAAAATCCGAAAGTCTGCTAGCGAAGGACAGCGTTACAATTGGGTATAAAGAGAACTTCCTTGCAAAGAATCCTGAAGGAGCTGGGTGCATTTTCGAATGTGATTCAGGTACACCAACAGTCGGGATTATCACAGTAGGGTGGAATATTGCACCAGAATTCTCGCGTTACAATATGATAATCCTGAATTTCTTAAAAATGTATAGTTTTCAGGCGAAGCACATTTTCATTTGTCGGGCAATGTGAATCGACGCACAAATCGATTTATGGAATTTGCTAGACCCGATGAGGTTCCAGAAGTTCCTTTACATGATGCAGAAGTGAGTGTCTGGTGTGCAGTTTCGGGACACGGAATCATTGGTCCGTACTATATCAAAGAGAATGGTAGACAAGTCACATTTAATCAACAGGGGTACATACATATTGTAACACACTTTATCCCCGATCTACGTCGATTCTGTCGTGCACGTAATTTGGCATTTCGAGACGGAGCAACTTGTCAATTTCTTCAGGGATATTTTCAAAACCAAAATCATTTCACGGTTCACTGAGATCCCTTATCCTTCACATTCGCCAGACCTCACCTCTCCAAGTTCATACATTTGGGGCATGACCAAAATTGTCGTCTTCAAAATGTCATCACAAACCATCGATGAATTAAAGGATGCCATTCGAGTCTTCTTCACACAACTGAGACAACCCTTATTCGACAACATGACGACTTGAAACTTCGTTATGAAGTCTGTCTTGAACGAGGAGGTATACATTTAGAACATATAATAAAGTCTAAATAATATGTTTAAAGAAGAAAAAAGAAGTTCAGTACTGTTTATTTCGGACCATACTGTACTTAAATTTAAATAAAAAGACAAAACGAAAAAATGTATTGTAAAAAGAGTATTGTATGGAGATTTTTTGGACTGAGTATTAAGAATATATTATTGTTGCAGTGATGTACAAGCCAGACCTGAACGCTTAATCAGTAGATTACGTACCATTTCCCTAGATGACACAGGACCTAGATTAATAGTAATTAGGCAACCAAAAGGTCCAGACGGCTCAAAAGGATTTGTAGCCGACGTCAGACAACTACGTCAACCAGGATGTGTGCCAGAGTAAAGAACACTGGGTAGTCTTCGGTGAAGCCATATGCACTAATATGTGCGTTGAGTCATATATCATTGTCATTAGCAACTAACTGGGCTACTATTGTCTTAGTAGTGGAGTTGGAACTATATGCTGTATTTTATAAGTCTACTACATTATCGATTGAACAAGATAAATTATTAATGAAAAATTGCAAAAATTGTTAAAAACGTTAAATAATAAAAAGTAAATTACCTAGGACAAGGAATATCTTTGGTTATTACACACCAATATTAGTCGTAGATAATGTTTATACATGTTGAATTGAAGAAAACCATTTGCTGTGCTTCGAGTAAACAAAAAAAAATGAAACACTGCTTATATAAAACCAAAACAAAAAAAATGATAATCCATTGACAAATATAATAAATATACAATGAATTTATTATTAGAATACAGGTCTCGTTACTTATGCTCTTTATCTATTATCCATCATGTGATCTGTTAACATCTACTAGACTTCACTATTATAAATTGCGCAGCGTGATTGCTTCATTAAAATAAGTTAATGAATGTGCAGTTCCAACGTCTGACTCTTATGTGTTTTTCAAAATTAATCACTGTATATATGTATATCGAATTTTTTTTTGCAAATACATTTCATCTAGCCCCCACTTTTTAAAAATTAGTTAAGTTCACTCGTACATAAAAGTGCTTCTTTAGTAACCATTATAATGTAGTTATAAGTGTTCTTTGAATTTTTTGTTACTACAACAGAGAATTTTGTTTCGAATTTTATATTGGTGATTACTTATTTATTTTGTTTTCTTACAATGACACCATATAAACCTTTAAAAACATTGATATGATACATACGAATCATCATTACTTTTTCTACATATTTTTCCCAATAATAATTTTCAGTTTCCAATTGCATTTATTAATTTTCCTTTGAATGTTTATATTTTCCTAATGCAAAAAGTGTTCTGTTTCACTGGATTCTTTCAATAATAATACATAACAATTGTGTCTTTGTCAATAATAACTTGTTGGATGAGCAGCACAATTGCAATTTAAATAATAATAAAATGATTAAAGAATACAGTGAAAATAAATCTTGTATTATATTAAAATGTACAATTCACGTTATATATATATAAGCATATAGAAAAATAGTATTAGTCAATGTATAAATGCGATTGTAGAAAATTACGTGAGAAAGTATTCAATATTGGTAAATTGCATAATGTATGACACCTGTGAGAACTTTAGATATTAGAAAATATTGATTCTAGAATAAAGACTGCATCGATAAATGAACTGTACATTATTAAGACCTTTTTGTAAGTTTCTTTTTAGTGCCTGTTTAGGTGTAATGTTAGTTTACATCTGTGCAGTACCCGCAACATCTTACTGAAATGAGAAATTTGTATCCTTAAAATGCTCCCCGTGATTTCTGACCCCTTCTGTGATAGTGTTAAGAATCTACAGCCAAACTTACAAGTCTGCGATCAATTGCTTTAAGCTGCTCGGTATCGTGATCTAGGCGTCATTGTATGTTTTTCTCAAATGCAGTTCTATATCGATT
Organism: Osmoderma eremita; assembly: GCA_031763485.1. Lineage (NCBI taxonomy): Eukaryota > Metazoa > Arthropoda > Insecta > Coleoptera > Scarabaeidae > Osmoderma > Osmoderma eremita. Next base: position 99,959 of record JARFOC010000652.1, read on the forward strand.
TTTTTCAGAATTAAGTTTTTGTTATATTTATTGTATAGGTATGTATATTATCGGGAATAATTAATTAAATATATTGCTGGAAATTTTGTTGATGTGGGTACTGTGATGCAGTTTTGAATAACAATATTACATGTGGATTATCTTTCTATTTGTAAATTGTTTTAATTTCAAGAAAAATAAATATATTAAGTATTACTATTATAAAATGGATTTATTATGGTACAATTAAAATAATAGAAACAATAGATATTGTATATTTGCAAATCAATTCTTTGGCTTAGTCTTTCAAAGTTACCAATTTCATATCACTATGCACTCATATGGAAATACTACATCGCCAATTAATCGTATTCCTGGCCTCGGGCAAGCTGAAACAAAAATACTATTTCAGTATATGTACTTTGGAAATTAATATGCACGAAGAAAGTCTGTAGTAATCTTCATTTCACAAAATCTTCATAGTTAAATTAAGCTAATGAATCCTTTGAGGAAATATAATCAGTACGCTGACCAGCAGTAAACTACGGTGTGGTTAATAGCAGTTTTCAAGTTCCTCAATAAAGTGAATAATAAGTTTTTCTCCTTGACAAAGGAGCAAAAATATGTTCACCTTTAAGCGGAACATTATACAGTGCGGTCGTAGACTGCTCTTCCTCTCCCCTTTCTCGCAGACTCCGCTGGCCCACCAAACTTGACAGGAACGGCTGTGTTTGAAAGACAACTGTTGAGTGTTTTTCCCTGAACACTAGCGTTATATACAACATGTTTACTAAGCGGACGCCATTTTTTTTTCAGCGGATATAAAACTTGCTTTATTTACGTTTGAAATACAGCGGAAAACATAACCTATATCTATTATAACGTTTTTAAGAAATGGCCTATTTCGAAATCTCGTGTAAATTTGAAGGAGCGTTATACAATGTAACAGAAACGAATAAAACATCCTAAAATGTTCATAAAATTGATCGTTTGAATATCAGGGAACACTCACGTCGAAGTAATTTTTTGAGGGAATATTACGAGGATGTATTTGAAAGCTCGGATCAAAAATTGGTTTAACTAAATCATACCGGGTATGTTTCAATTAGATATTACGATTTTCTGAAGTGTAATCGTCTTCCAGGAAAAAAAATGTCATTCTCCATAGCAAATTTAACGGGCATTTAAGTGTAATAACCGCTTTAAGGTTATAGCGTTACTGTGATTTCATCTAATTTTCTTCGCCAAAATTTGCTATGGAGAATGATTTTTTTTAAATATAGGACGAGTATACCTTAGAAAATTCAAGTAATCAATTTTATGAACATATTAGGATGTTTCATTCGTTTCTGTTGCATTATATAATGTAATTCGTATTCATAGGATATTTCGAAATAAGCTATTTCTTAAAACCGTTATAATAGATGTACGTGGGTATAGGTTATGTTTGCCGCTGTATTTCAAACGCAAATAAAGCAAGTTCATATCTGCGGAAAAAAATGGCGTCCGCCTAGTAAACATGTTGTATACAACGAGGTAATACGATAAGGAGGGAGTGTGCATTCCCAAAGCGAGGGACCTAAATGGTCTTTCAAGATGGATGCCAGCTGTTTCCTGTTTTTGTTATATTTGTACTTTTATTGGTTTTGGAAATAGCACACGCTAGACAACTAACCATTGTCTATTTAGTCTATACGTATGTAATTATTAAAACACTAAGAACTAACTATTATACACAAAAAACACTACAACTACCAACTATCTATGAATGTTTATAATTATGTAGATATCATTAAGGTCGACTTAAATGCTCGAAATAAAAGAAAATGCTAAAAATCGTCAACACACACAATAAACAACTCTTAGATGACATAACATTCCTCCAGAATGAATCATCCGTGGTCTTTCGTGACGTCATTTCCGTCTCGCATTATGTCCAAATAATTAGCAATCACGTAAACAGAATTATAAAAGAGCGCGTTTGATTAACGTGATTACTTTTTCCCCAGTACGGAATTTTAACGTGATTGCAATTATTAGCCTATAAATTTTGAGATTTGACTACTCATAAACAAACATTTTGATTTCGCGCACTTAACCTATAAAAAATGGAGGCAGAGCTTCACGAAGTTGAATTTGTACTGTCACTACTTGAAGAAATAGTGTTTGTAAAGATGCCCTGTTTAAATTAACTAACGTTAATATCCAGATATAATATAAACAAGATACACGTAACTATGTGTTATTTTTTCATAACGAATTAAAATTATCTTGGCGTAACCTAATCTATAACGAACTAATGTAGGTTATGTACGCGATTAGTATAGCAACGCCTAAATGACTGCTTGTTTCTAATAAACATGGTTGCTAATCACAATTAGTAGTCTTGATTTGAGTTTACATGATCATGATTACTGTGATTAACATGAACGAAAGCAGCTAATATAATGCCATGAAATACTGGAGAACCGAAAAACTTGTAGGCGTTACTTTAGAGATGAAAACCGTATTCCTGATATGGTTACACGCAAGAACTGAGATTCAGTACTAAAATCGCGCAGTGACTTTTTACAATACATAGATACTAGAATTGACTATGTAATTCACGTTTGCTTTCTAAAATCATTATACAGAGTGACGCATTAATGTGGCAAAGCTGGATATATCTGTTATCATATAAGATATCAATAGAAGTTATTAACGAAAATTCAGTCTTAAACTTTAACATTTTAAAATTAGTTTCATATATAGTGTGTTTCATATCACTACGGTGAACCAAACATACGTTTTTTTTTTAACCGAACACGTATATTATTTCAGATTTAGATTAAGCTTATGCCTCACGCCCCCCAATATACAATTTCATTGCATTATATAGCGTGTTTCATCAGTTATGGCCAATTTTATATGCAAATGACTGTGAGTTCGAAGTCTTGTATACTGCAACCGACATCGACAGTCTGAAAAAAAATTACATGCATAGATTTTTGATATTCGGCCGGTTTTATGCGATTTGGATTTCGGAACTCCCACTGATAAAGTAGAACAAGTGAAGGATTACGCTGGGTTATCCCGCATTTTAGGGACCTGAATCGGGCGCATGCGGCAAATACCGATGATACCCGACGACTCAGGTCCCTAAAATGCAGGATTACCTTACGCTGATGACCTCCGGGAGAAGCTGTTTGGCATTCATGATATAGCCGGTTTGACAAATTAAACATTGTTTCACACAAATTTGATTGGTTTATTTTATCTTTCTCGAAAAGCTCTTGATGATTTGTATTTTGTATGGCTTATAACTGAATTCTTTCACGGTTTTGTATATCGAACTGTATGGTACTTCATAATATTTGTCTACATCTACAAGCGTTCCTCCACACCTACATAACTTAGGATATTCAGATTGATGTGTTCTGTTGAAACATGATTGGTTCCATGTATTTATTTTTCTGTGAGAACGCTACCATCTGCTTACGTTACGTACTGCTAACGTTACCTGTAGGAAATATCTATGTGCAACGTTACAAAAACGCTCTGTGTATACCCTTAAAATAACGGGGGGTAATACCTGCTAATGTATTTATTTAATTGATAATATGTCGTAAGAGTTTAATAGTTTGGGTCGATTGTAATGTTTCCTAAATTTCTATTCCAATAAAAATCATCGCCTTATCGGATCTGCTGACCTCTTGAAATACATATTATGATTGCAGTTAGGTCTATTTATATCTATGTGCATACATTTTTTTAGGATAATATATTAATTATCGCCTTTTACAACTTCATACGGAAATGTTGCTTAATAATATCTGGAGAGGTTATCTACAAGGATATAAAACAGCACTAAACCCAACGTACAAACAAGAAAAAATCAGTAATTGTTTTCGTAATGATAAAGTTTAATGGTGTCATGTACCGAGTGGTCAAGTATCTACAGAAAAAACGTTTAAACTAAAATTTGTTTAGGATCAAATGGTCTGTACCCCAATTATTTTGATATATCTATACATTGACAGGATGTTTATTAGGTTCTGAAGTGCGTTATGAGTTACCTATGTAACTTCGTTCTTGTAGTGTTCACTAAATTACACACGTGCAATTATCGATATATTTTTACATACACAAATATTTTTCGACACAAAATCTTTTAGTTCATAAGTAGAAACACTATCATTTTCTGATTATAACATTACGGTGTCAATTATATTGGGCGAGTGAGGATAAATGAAATTCAGTGCACAACACAAAAACTATCGAACTGATTCATGTTCGCTGAAGAGCGATAGTTTCAAAATAAGGTGAACTATCACAACTAGCGGACCATTTTGCATCTATTGGTATATCTTTGCTAATTCAAAACTGCTAGAAAAATAGGGAGGACTTCATTTTTCGACAAAGATAACATAAAAAATGCAACATCACAGCTATTGCATTGAACCGAATTATTATAATGATCCTGCTCCCCTCTCTGTACTCACCAGGACTAGATACAAAAAAGTGAAGTGCGAACTTAGGCCGCGTTTCGAAATATGCATTCAATCGTTACCACCGAAAAAACAAGGCCTGAGCGTTGGCTACGTCACGCTCCTCTTACGTTAGCATTTGTGGTTTGGTAGTTTGAATAAACCAGCGAGATATAACGTTGGAAGAATTTGCATGCACGTGTTTATTCAATTTAATTGCAACTAGTGCTTGTAAGTACTACTTTTTGTGTTATTTTGTCTGTTACAATGGTTTATACGTGTTGTGTCCCTGGTTGTCGCGGGAAATTATAAAAATTGTCCGAAAGTGGACACATATCAGGTTCCAAGTGATGCTGTCTTACTTGCAAAGTGGATCTTTGCTATTCCCCGAAAAGATTTTACTCCATGCAAATACAGTAGGGTGTGTGTTATATTTTACGGAAATAAAATATTATCGCCGGCAACTGATTGAAAACCGTTGAAACTGCAAGTATAAGTGTAAAAAATCCAAAGCTATTTTCAATTCTTTCCAGTTAGCTACTGCTGATTCAAAATTATCGATTTGCAAAAGGTTACATTATTCAAGTTAAAGTATTCTCCAGTACGCGTTGTTACCTATTGTTTTAATTAATTCAGTTTTGAAAGTATAATGTTTTTGTAGAGGTAGAGTTAACTAGAAATAACATAAAAGTGAGCTTAAAACTCATTTGATATCTAATAATATAAACAAAATCGCAAATTTATTAGTTAGAATAGAACTAGAGAAATGTTATTACAATGACTGGAAAAATATTTTAAACCACATTTCAAATATATTGGAGTCTTTGATACCCGATAACTAGGAGGATTGTAATAACGATTCTGCATAAATTAGGAACATTCACCCGTTAATGAATCTATTCTTAAATCTGAAAAAAATACTATACTGCACATGTACTTATTTTATATCTAAAGCCACTAGTTACTAAAACGTATTGCTGGAATTTTCATATAACGTTCTATTGGATTTTATTGACAAATTGTGTTAAGTATATATACTTACACTGTGGAAATTAAGTAACGCATAAATTCAGTAATTTCGTTGATATTATTATTTTTTTAAACTCGAAGGGGTATAGCGATTTTAACTTCAGCAAATATTTTCAGCTTATTTTCAGTTATTTGTTTCTCATTTTATGACGTCATCGACTTTCTTTTAGACTAAAATGCGAATTAAAAGAAGCGACCGATGTATTTACGAACTATAGATGGTGACGTCATCATCAGCACTCCGGTCCTGTTATTTCGTTGGTAATGCACTAGACCGGCATATTAGCCTGGAAAGACGTAATTATTGTATTTGTTACTTGTAAAATTAAATCAAAAATGTAGTTGGGATTATAAGACTGTTATGGTAAGTAACAGCTGTTAGTAAAAATTAATATGAGAAATGCCTTTAAAATTTTCAAAAAAAAACCGTATTTACTCTGAATTGCAAAGAATATGTAAGTGTATCATATTTTATATTGTTCCAGTATGGTCGATTTTTTAGCTTCTATTCTATAATTTAAAGAATCGTTCAACAAATGTAAAAGTGTTGATGTCCATTGAAAAAGAGTAAAAGTAACGATATGCACCTCGATTACATCGTGCCCCAAAATAACCAGTTCCCTCACAGCGACAGCGAAATCCGGGTGGTTGTGATATTTGTATACAAGAACCACCATGCTGGCACGGAGTCGGATGACAGCTGTCTGAACGTTTACCTGTAACAAAAATAGTACAAGGACAGCACTGATGAATTAGGACAATTAATATTTATTAATAACCTCTTAGAGCTCTCTGACAGTCGTGAAAGGAGTTGTACCTGTGTTCGGCACTGCAATCGAAGTCATCGCAAGTACATCTACTATTTTGAATTCGACAACCCAATGTTTTAATACTTGTATCACAGTTGCAGTAGACGTGTGCCGCTGGAATGAAATAACTCTATTAACTTTGATGATTTATAGGTATAAATATAACTAATCTTTTCAGCTAATTCTAAACTAAATGGATAATTCCATAACGCATACAAGATACAAAATTACAATGATAAAACGGTTTGACAGTTTCAATATAGCAGGTCTTACGCAATTGTTTCAAAGCGTAACATATTTGTATCAAAGTGTTGTATAAATAATAAATGTGTGGAGACCAGGTTAGGCGTTCGTCAGCCATCGAACCCAAAACTTTGATCATCTATAAAAGTAGAAATTGATTTTATATTATTATAATAATATACATATGCACTATGTATTCTTATTGTTAACAACTAATCGATTACTAAACCATCCAATACATCATTCAATGCATCTGAAATTTTGCTCCAAAATTTAATGCCATACTTTTTGTTTTGATAAAGTTAAAATTTTAGGCAAATCATTCATCCAAAGTACGAGCAGGGTGGGTCCCACCTTGAGTACACCGATAGTAAAATCGCGACAAATGATATGTTGTTATTAAAAGCCGGATAATATGCAGTTTGCATAAATTTGCATATTTGCATAATATATACATTTTGTATATTATTTGCATATTTTGTAGTAATTCAGCATATTTTACGTATCCGAGTTTTATTTATTTATTAGATCAAATTTATTATAGGGTAGGCATTACTAAAAATATGTCGTGGATGTAACAAACAAAGAGTTAAACAGCCCTCTTTAAATTAAAAATAGCATTC
>JARFOC010000652.1:134673-154284 GCA_031763485.1 Osmoderma eremita
AATGTCAGCGTTTTCTAACCCTTGCTGAATCCTTGATACACAGTGGAGTTATTAGCGTTAATAGACTAGTTTCTAAAAAATATATGATTTGGCGTTTATTACAAAAAAATAATAATTGGGATTTCGTCGATCACACGCTCAATTATTGTTTTTTCCTTTTTTTCCAAGTGGTACGCCATAATAAGTTTTTTTTAAACTTTTTCATCAATTTTTTTAGTCAAGTTTAGGGAAATGCCAAATGGGATTACGTATACCTCATAGTTTGTAATCCGCAAGAAATTTTAATTGGTAATTAGTTTAGCCTGTTTATCTATAGAAAAACATATTATTGTGCGTTTTATCTATGCTTATTATTTGATTTTATTCTATTGTCATTTAATCATCATTTAATATTTGTAATCCGCTCATAGTCTACTTATCTACTAATCAGGGTAAATTGGGACATATTAAAAGTATTGTCTTATACATAATTTGTAATTCTCTCAAAATAATTCCATAAGGCTGCGGTCCACACCACAACATCAAGAAAGTTGCTTAGTGATATTTGGGCAATCAAGTGTTAATTATATAAGGTAGAGTCGTTTGTTTAGTAAATATACAATTAACTGCTCTTAAATAAAATATGGCTTCAGTGAGAACAAATAATCCAAAGTGTCCTATTTCTTAAAAGTTTGTAAAGAAACATTCGAGGAACTTGTGTATCGGTGATATTATATGTATCACAAGTTTAAAAAGAATAAAAACTGAGACTGTTGTACAAGAGAATGAGGATAATACAACAGCGCTGAAAGAAAATTCTGAGTCAGGTGTATCAGAATCGAGTCTCACTGAGTCCAGTACGAGTGCATCTCAACTAAGCACAGATTATCCAGCGGTAAATATTAGAGTACCATCCCCACAGAACCACCATACAACAGATTCTGAATTAATGGAAGTGCAAATTCAGAAACCTCACTCGATTAAGTTAAACCATACGATGAGATAATCCGTGTCTATACTGATCTTGCATGGGAGAATATTACTGAGCTCACACAGATGATGACCTCCATTAGATCAAATTCAAGTCGTTCTATTTTACAAACAGTTACAGTGTTTTTATTCAAGCTTCGAACGGGAAACTCTAGAATAAACTGATATCATTTCTACAGCTGTAACGAGAACAGTCTGTTTCCGATTTCTCAGCATTAGTTACCAGCATTATGATGACAGATGTGCTTTCTACTCCTTTTGAAATGAGCTCATTGAAAACCACACTATAGCTCTTGCAAACGTAACTGCATAATGCCAGTAACAAGCTCTTGTTAATTTGCGATAGTGCGTGTATTTAAAGCATTTATCGTATGCACGGCTGATATGTTAGGACCATGTCTTGCGAAATAAGGCAACTATTATGAAAGAGCGCAATACGTAATCCAGAAGGCTTATGCAAATTGATGATACCGGGTGATTTGTCTTTGTGGTGGACTGGACGTGAAAAATGATTTGGAAAATAATGCTAATGCCAGATTTGAAAGGTAATCGGAAACAATTAACAAATACTGCACCAAACGAATCTCGATTTGTCACAAAAATTGGTTGGTCTGTTCAGTCAGTATATAGATGGTATGTTAAAGAAAAATTCCAGCTTAATGATAAAAAGAAATTGATAATATATTGCTTCCGAAGATTGTTATTTATTTCAAATTAATCTCTTCTTCACAATCAGTTTGGAAAATGACTTTCATATCATCGTAGTTAATCTGACGAAATATGAAATAGAATGAAGGTTCAGATAGACGTTGAGAATACGTTGGCCACAGAAGTTGAAGTCAATGGTTGGCAACGCAAGAAACTTGCCTTTGAAAACGTCACAGCTAATGATGATTCTCCAGAAATGACAGAAAAAGTATAAGCAAGGGGTATCATATTTAGTTCAAAAGATCAATTTGCGGTTTGTTAAGGATCAAACCCACATCACGTCAACAACAAGATACGCACATGTTTTATTGACATTGTGCTTTCTGGTTTCGCTTATTCTGTTATATATAATTTTTCAAATAAATTTTGTTTTTTTACTTCAAGACTGGTCAATATTCAGAAGAATTTATTCGTAGATACAACATCCAGCGGATCACCCCGATTTTTGGCGAAAAATACCCTCAGCCCGGCAACACATGCTTAACCGGCTACGGCTTTGTTATGATTTTGACTTACCGTTGATTGCGATATTGGAGGACGGTTTGGGTGATTGTCATTGAATAAAATACGGACTTCTTCATGGGTTCGAATTCTACCTGCAAACCCAATCATCATTAGAATTTCGATTCATTCAACTTCAGTAAGATTAATTTTTGCTACCCTACTTCTCGAATCGTTAAACAAGTAACACACATTCCACTATATTTTTGTTGACTATCTGAGTTATTTATCAACCGATTTAAAAACTTTTTTTTGTTGTATTTAGCCAATAAAATGCTATCAAGAAATAAGGTGTCACAAGAAGTACTATTTGAATTTTTAATGATGGGGTTTGGTAGCGATTAGGGGTTGAATGGTGGAGGGTTCAAAGCTATAACTTTAAATAGTGTTTATAAAATAAAAATCGACCGACGTGTCCGAGCATGTTTTAAACATTTTTCTCAACCATTTTATAGAATCTGCTGCTTTCGAGAAACACTGTATAATGTCAGAACTCTCAAAATAATCCAAATATTCTGTGTATTTGCCGTTTCTATTAGAGACTCTCTAACACCTATTAATATTAATCAACTCAAGAATAGATATTTCAAATTGGCAATGAATTATAATATCGAGAAGATGATGTCGTAATCACTTCTTTTACATAATTTTTCAATTATTTTTTTTTATTACCATTAGTATGGTGAATAATAAATAAATGTTAGTTATTTTTATTCATGATATTGTATTTAATGTCCAACGTTTCTAATAATTGTATTCTATTTCTGTTTCAGGTGAGTCCATTAATTCTTCAATAGTTTATAATGTAAGTTATTTTTATTAAATTATAAAAGTGAAGATTTAAACTGAAAGCACTCTTTTAAAATTGGGTATTTTCTTTTTATGGAATGCAGTAGATGATATTAGGAACTCAAAGAAACATCTTTTGACTACCCAATTCTATAAGCAAACATTTTTTTGTATCTAAAGTCATTGGCTTTGTATATAAAATCTTTCCCTTTCATTTTTGTTTTAGTTTCTAATACTTCTGCAGGATATGCGATAACGCAGTTTTGTACATATTTGCAGTAATAGAGTGGTTAGTTGGCGTTAAATCCTATAGGTGGGGTTGATCATTTCCCATCTGTATTTAATAAAATAAACATTGTCGAAAAAAGAAGTTTTCCATGATTAATTGTTTTTAGTTTAATAAATTTCGTTTGGCACATTTGCTAAGATATCGCGCCAAATTAGTCTACACTGTTATACATTATTTTCGCGCCTCCATACTTTCTGGTTTATGTGGAATAAATTTTATTTTTTAAGAAATCCGAAAAGAAATAATCGAGCGTAGTAAGATCTGAAGATCTTGCTGACCATTCTAGAGGTCCGCTTTCCTCTGTCCATTTGCACAGGGAAAATTTTATCTAGATAACCACAAACGGACTTAGCCAAACAAAGCCAGATTTCTGCTTTTTGTACATCAGGATCTAGGAGATTTGGGTACAAAACTGATAACCTCTACGTTATTATCAATTTTTTTTTGATCGAACATTCGACCTCTAATAACTTCGGCCGTAACATTTATTTTCTCTGGCCGTTGAATGTGGGCTTCCTCATCCAGTGTTGATTTTGGTTAAACTAGTACCGACACTTCTGTCTATTTACATCTCCATTCAATGTAAACGCTAATTCGTCAGAGAAAAGTATTTTGTCTAGATTTATTTCTTTCCTGTCAAGTAACTCTAAGAGTTTAAGTCTTCTATCGGAATCATCTTCAGATAATTCCTGCACCATGCGTTACATAGGTGTAATTTTTTGCTTTCTAACTAACCTCATTATTGATGATTGGGTAATGTCATGTCATGTCAAGATATTAGAGTTCTCCTGAATACCTAACGCAACATATTAGCTTAACGTTATCGCCCAATGCAGTATGCTGTCCCCTTCTTAGAGATCACTGTGCGTTTTCTCGAAATTTAGTTTTGATTTTGTGATATCGATGCTAAATCCTGATATTTCTCTCTAAATCAATAAACAACATCACTGTGAGCCCTGGCTCTGTGTGGCTATGAATAGTCATCACTAGAATTTCAATTTGATGTTTCTCTGTGACATCTTGTTTGTATAAGACGTTTCCGAAAATATTTTAAATATTGATAAGTGACAATTAAAAATGAAATAAAAATAAATTTTGTTTTATCTTATGCTAGAAACTGGTTGGCGATAGTAAATAAAGTAAAATTTTGTGAAGGTATAGGGAAACGTAATACTAATCGCTGCAGAATTTGATTCTGTACATCATGATGTAAAAATGTACGGAGTGTTCCATTTGAGAAAATTGAGTTTTGGACAGTTAAACATAATGAGATTCTGCACCATATCGCGACCAGACTGTACAATTTTCCGTGATATTTAGGCTATGATTTCAAAGCCTAAGTGTTATACCTGCAAATGACAAACAACTTGAATCTTGAAATTTAAGAGTGTCGTAAAAGCAATTTTTTTTAATGAAAAAAAAGTTTGAAGATATCTCAAAATCAGTTACATTTAGGTATAGAAAAACCTTAACATTTTGTATTTAGAATAATCAGAATTTGCAATAAAAATTTTAATAATGGCGACTTCCGGCCAACCGGAAGTGATGCAAAAGTGAAAATAATTTACTCTGAAAGATTACTTTGGTCTAGGGCAGTCTACTTATTTTCAAAATTTTTGTGTATTTCCTTCCCTAAAATATTTTAATAGGCCTCTCAAATTGGGAGACCTTTATAATGATTTTCCGGTTTTTAAAGAATGCTCTATACTTTTGCGCTGTATATCATATCTCAAAAATGATAAAATGAATCCAAGATAGTATGTATTAAAAAATTGAATAAGCTGATGATTCTTATATTCTATGTAAAAAAAATGCTTAGAATTTAGAGTAGAGACTATGTGCAAATTTTTGAAAACATAAAAAATTAAAAAGCTCATCTCTCAGTAGCTCAAACTAAATAAAAACTTCGAATATGGTGGGTAATGAAACCATTTTTTTCGGTTCTCCCATAACTAACAGAACTAAAGCTGAAAAGTAGAGGTTTTCAGCAGGACAGTTACTGTTGAAAGGGATTGTGCCCAACATATAAATTGTACAAACATTTTATTCTAAACTACTTAGACATTATTTTTATTATACATTTTTTCAATAATCGTAAAACAATTTTCGGGATTGGACCTTTTTTTTTTCAAAAATACGCATATGGACTCAAAATTAAATTCTTTTTCGTATATCATGTCATCTAACCTCACTTTTTGACGTTTCATAATATAGTTTTTTAATTTACCACCCGCCCACTTTGCCAAAATACATTTCTATTATTAGTTAATTATAAAAAAGGCATATGTTGCGAACTTTATGCTGGTCGCTGTAAACATGAATAATTTTATGTACCTATGTCGATAAATTGATAATTTAAAAGTTCCTCATAGAAACTATTCCTTGATAATAGTTTCGCATACATGACTTTAATTGTCCACCTAGGCAAAACATGTTAAGATACATCTGAAAGAAACGTTTCTGCTGAACTTTACTGTCTTTCCCAAGTCCGCAATCTTTTTCATAGCCAAGAACTAGAAGAGTAAAGAAACCGTATAACATTTGCCAGCGTTACATCTTATATATTTTATGTTTCATTGGTTGACCGTTTATAGCAAAAGTTTCAACAAAATGAGTAGATTCATGTACATTATTACAATGACATATTTTTTAATCACATTAAGGTATTTTTATTTAATTTAACTTTTTTAAAAACAGTGGCCTACTATATATAAAGGCCTTATATATTATAGGCCGATTTTAATAATTCAAACGGAAAATTAAATGACTGGATGTAGGCTATAAAATGAGCTGGTAAAATTATGTATAGCCCTTAAGCGTTTTACGGTTTTAGGGCCAATTTTTTTGTTAAATTAGGCTATACTTTTTTATGATTCTGACAAAGAATTTTTTTCTGAAAGCAATGTATCACAAGTATACCTTTACATAAGAGAAATTTCAATAATTCAAAATAATTATTTAGTCGTGTGTAAAAATAACCCTAGTATTGGAAACAAGCGTTATTCAAAGCGCCATATATCCGTAAATTGTTCACTAATCATTGAAATTTTGGTCGACTTGGACGATCTCTGTTTGGATAGCGCTGCGAATAAAGTTTTCCAGCTCGATAAGTATTATCACCGCATTCAAAATAAACTCCGAGCATATCTAAATGCTGTTCCTTCATTTTAGAAAAAATAATCAACTTGACAGATCGTGAGACATTGGATTTTCCCAGACAAATTCATTTACTAAGTTATCATATTGCAGTACCGCAATGCATTTGCTCGTCATTTGTTTCCAATGCTATGGGAATTTTTACACGTGACTAAATAATTATTTTTACTTTCTTGAAATTTTCTTCATGTAAAGATATACTTATCATACATTGTTGTTTTCAGAAAATAATTCTCCATCAGAATCATAAAAGTCTAGTCTAATTTAAAACAAGTCCCTAAGACCTGAAAACGCTTAGGGCTATAAATAATTTTATCACCTCATTTTATAGCCTACATCCAGCCATTTCATTTTCCGTTTCAATTATTAAAATCGGACTCGTCTTTTTTTTATAAGACACTTTGTGTACGAGATGCTATATTGTGTTAAGTTTGACATCGTAATTGCAAATTCTTTACATGCAGTTATACTTACAATTAGTTACCGTTGTTTTGTTTAACTAAATAAAATTTATATGTATAACGCTTTACACATGTTCAGCGAATTCGAATTTTCCTCGTGTTATCATTAATGTTTGTATAATATATAACCTGCTGACACTTGCCATACACAAGTTTATATCCTTTTCGATATACCTATTATTCAATTAGTATAAAAAATTAAAAATTTTCTGAATAAAGTATTATAGGAAAGGTGCTAATAAAGAAATTACTTTCTAACTTCCTTATCATAAACTTTTGTGCGAAGATGCATTGTAACTAAAAATTTAACTTCAATTCGCATAAGATAAACGGTTGTTGATGCATTGCTGTGAGAATATAACGTTTGATTTTTTGGAAACTGATTGGATAATACATCTAATTGCGCTGTTATCATAATTATACTGATTTTAACGACCTCAATATACTGCAAAAAGGTACTCCTTGACGTAAGTGTTTTAATTAATTATTTCTTACATTTAGCATTAATATTGGTTTTGTAACACTGGCTATTTCAATTTTGCAGTAGTGTATTGGACGTACCCTCAAATTAAGTACTTTACCAAAAGAAGATATCCTGTTCCAAACTATTGATTATTTGAACTTGGACCCTGGTGACGGCAGTCAACTTACCAAAATGTCCGATGGTGAAAAAGATAAATCAGAAAATGATGAATTATCGTCAAGTAAACCTGTCTTTAAACGAAAAGTAAAGAAGCCTTTACGACAGCGTATTAAAGATGAAGATAGCGACGGATCAGATAATGAACCTATAGGGTCAACATTGGGCGATCTTAAAGAAATGCAAAACATGCGGAAACGACCTCACGGCATTAGCATTATAAGCTTAGCTCTCGGAAAGAAAGTGACGCAAGAGGAAGAAGCTGTTAACGCAGATCCGTTTTCCTTACAGTCTGGCGGATTGATTAACATGCAAGCGATAAAAAGTGGAAAAGTACGCACAGTAGATGACGCTTACGACACGGGAATCGGCACACAATTTTCTGTAGAAACTAATAAGCGAGACGAAGACGAGGAGATGATGAAATATATTGAAGAAAAGTTATCTAAAAGAAAAGGGAATAAAACTGAAGACGAGCTCGAACATAATGTTTGCATTAAAAAGGTAAAGTACTGCAGCCCAGAAGAAGCTGCTCTTCAAGCAGTTCCTAACCATTTACGAGAATCATCGACAAAACGGTCAGAGGAAATGTTATCCAATCAAATGCTAAGCGGTATACCTGAAGTTGATTTAGGCATTGAGGCAAAGATAAAAAATATTGAAGCCACGGAAGAGGCGAAATTGAAATTGTTGTGGGAGAAGCAAAACAAGAAAGACGGACCTTCGCATTTCGTACCATCTAATATGGCGGTCAACTTTGTGCAGCATTCTCGATTTAACATAGATGACACTCCTAAAACTAAAAGTAAGGTGGAAAGCCAAGTGGCAGTTTTTGACGACAGGAACAAACCCAAGAAAGAAGAAAAGGCTACGGATGATTACCATTATGAACGCTTCAAAAAGCAGTTTAGGAAATATTAGATTTGCATTAGCAAGCACATTATACAAGTTCTACATTAGATAAATGTATTGTGAACAATGATTACCGGAGTCAAATAATAATGGAATGTGCATATGTAGGTAATTTATGACAAAAATAAATTTGTTTGAATATAAATACATGTTTTCACTTTTTTTCGACCTCGTTAGTTCTGAATTAATTCACTAATTTTATTTTGTTATAATCTAAATCTAAAACAATAACCACATTCTTTATTTGTTAAATATTTGTGTTTTAATATGCTTTTGGAGAAAGCTTTTTGTAACTTCATTTTATTTTTGCTCTAAAAAGAAGCTATTTTGAAATATACATTAGGCAAAAGTGAAATATAAAATAGAACTAGTTGCCTTAAAATTATCCCAATAAAGTAACCGTTTTCCATGTATGGTAGAACCTTAGATCATATATATTACATATACCTTTTTTTAAACTGATATGGGAACTTTGTTTTTGTAAGCATTTCCCAGTTGTAACTTATTTACTTTTCCTATTCTTTCTAAGTTTTTCGTTTAAAAGGGTACATCGTGAGCTAAGGTATTTTTGTACCGGATTCTTTAATATCAATTTTAGTGTTAACGTCCATTCAGTTGAAGATTTTAATTAACCTTAACATTCCTATCTCTACGGCTATTATTTTTATAAGTGGGAATTGTTGTCTTGTCTTGAATCACCAATAAACCACCAACATACTGCACCTGTCTGTTAAAAATTCAAAATTCATTAAAAATATATTATCATCTGGAAATTTACTTTGGAAATTATTACTACGAGCTGCGAGTGGCAAATAATCGCCTTGCCTGTATACTTTTTCCCTTTAGAGTGTTTTGTATTCTCCATCTGTTTCATTGTATACCACGTTCTTTTCTACTTAATCTAGTATCATCGTTTTATTGGTTGGTGGCAGTGATTCAGTTTGGCTATCCACTTCGACAGGTTGTCCATATTGTTCTGAATATCCTGGAACCTAATGATACCGATGATTATTTGTTCACATACTTTTCTTCTTGAAAAGAAAATCTGGATCGCCTATGCTCTGATCTGTGCTGAAATCGAAACCTGCAATTAATAATTTAGTGACATCTTACCTAATTGTTCACGCTACTCCGTTATGGTTTATATTTATCAATTTCAGCATTAATTTGTCCCCGGAATCCATTATTTCAACTCGTGCTACTGTAAACGTGTTGACATTACATCAGAGCTATTATCTCTGATGTATGTCAAATTTAATTCAAATTTCGCGCGTTTCTCATGCCGTGGCACACGCGTGGTCAGGTGCGAATAAGAAGATACCAATAACCGTATATTAGACAGAAATGCGGCCATTTTTTTATGTCTATGATATGTTGGAAACACACTTGGGAAATATAGATGCATCCATGTAATATATACGATCTAAGAGTATACCTATGGTTTTTCATTTTAATTAATATCAACCAACGAATAAACTATCATGTTTTACATAAAAACGAAATATACAGAAAAAAAATATTTTGCATAAATTTTTTAAATGGATTATATCGAATCATTGCGTATTGGTCATCTTCCGTTATATTAATCTTTTACGGTACTATACAAATAGAACAAGTAGGTATATATTTGCAGATTTTAAATCTATTTAATGACTGTTGCTGGCCGAGGTAATTATTCCAGTAAACTCAAACAAGTTAATAGGCGAATTTGCGGCTCGCACATAAAATACCCTTTTAATAGACGATTTCCAAACAATATATCTGTCAACTCGCCACTATAATAATAATTATTTCTGTTTGCTTAACTAAATGAACTTCCTAACCTAAAAACCCGCCCGAGAAAATAGAATATAATGAGTATTCTTCACATTTTAAACATGTGTGAACCAAATGGTATGCGTCTCTTTATCTTTTAGCCGGGTCGCGGCGCGTTCTCTGTCCTCGTCAAATTTCGTCGTTCCAGCACCATTAACTTCGGAGTTGACACTTGTTGTTTTCTGTGTTTAAAACCTGTCGCAGGCTTAACATGTTTCAAGAGATGTTAGATGTTTATTGTATTTTTGTACAAATCGTTCCTTTCCACGCACGCGGTCGATGAATCTTTGCCGTTACGGTAATTGTGAGGGAAATCGACGTTTAATTATTTAAGAGGGAAGGGTGCATAGATTAAAATGTGTGGGTATGCGCCCGTATTTAAATTAGAATAAAACGTTTGCACGAGATTATGTTTAGAACAACACTTTTTAGGTTTCTTTTTATTTCGTTGTAATGTTCTCTGAATTCGTGGTGCATGCAAGGATGATTTCTCACATGCTTTTTCTTTGAACCAATACATATTTCGAATAATACTGTAATTTGTACTGCAATCAATTGGTTTGCCTCTTATTTTTCTACCATAATATTCTCACATCATATATCCATCATAATAACGCGACTCCCGTTATGTATGAGAAGTTGTTTATTTTGAAACTTAAACACATACATGAATTACAAAATTGACCGAAAATCTATTTACAGTGTTCGAGATAATTTTCACATATAATACCTGTTTAGATCATATATATTACATGGATACCGCTATCACCATATCAGACTATAATGGCGATATGACATTGCCTGTGCAAAGAAGAAAATGGAAATAATATACCCTTAGATCATATATATTACATGGATACCTTACTGTTTCCAACATGTACAAACTACGATTTTCGAGTTATTACTTTCTTGCTTATGAACATTACAAGTACCTATTCCTTATGTGACCACTCGTGTAACCGGGAACGGAAACAAATGTGCAATTCGTGCGATTTATTATGCGACGTATGTGATTTCACAATTGATTAGGCTGATTGTCATTACTGTCAATGTCAGCTGTAGTCTCTAAATGCCTATGAGCCAGCTATTTATCTCTTATGTGTTGTGAGAGAATTGTGTTTTATTGTAATTTATGTTTTACGGTTACGCTGTTTCTGTTTCAGTATTTTATTTGGTTAACATTTTAAAATTATTTATTATCATATTTATTCTTTACTTTGAAGAACTTTAAATGAACAGTGAGTGTGTCCGTGAATAGAAAAATGCTATTCAGTATTCACAGAAACAATTTAATGCTTAATGTACAATGAATATTTTTGAACTTATCTTCAAAGCTATTAGTAATAGGTACATTTGATTGGTTTGGCGGCTGGTGAAAAACATCCCCATTACATTTGTGATTTAAGTGAAGAAGATTTTCCATCTCCTAAGCATGAAAGAAGAAACTTTAATTACATCAAAGACATTGTCCTAATGCAACACAAGAATATACTGAAGAGGACGTTACAACATAAAATCAAATCACTCCAAGACATGCTGAAACATTTATCTGATTATTTTAGAAATGCAATTATTTAATATAAAAATATTAAATTGTAAGCAAAGATCGTTGGTTATTTTCTTACCGCACTACAACCAACCTTCATGTATGTTTTTATTTATAATCGAATTCAAAGAAAGTACATTTGCAAGATTTTATATTGCACAGTTTTAAATACATCGTCAGGTGCGATTGTTAAGGCAGTTAAGTTAGAATTTTGAACATACCTTTTAAAATAAACAACAATAAATGTGGACTAATTTGTATGTCTTCTACCAATTGTTATTTTATTGCTTCTATTGCACAACGTGTGTTATGGCATTGGTTGTAACATGGAGAAGTAACTACCTTATTTATATTTTATGTTTTTTTAAACCTTAATAAACCAAACTCTCCTTGCCCTATCTTTAATAGTGACTTAACTCCGTGTATATAAACAGAAACATACGAACAGTAACAAACAAATTAACATAAAAGCATAACTACAAATATTACTCAGAGCTAGTATTATTTCTGAAGTATTGCAAATTTAATTTAAATTTCGCGGTTTCTCGTACGGTGGCTCACGCGTGGTCAGGTGAGAATAAGAAGATACCAATAACCGTATGTTAGACAGAAATGCAAACATCTTTTAATGTCTGTGATATGTTGGAAACATACTTGGGAAACATAGCGGTATCCATGTAATATATATGATCTAAGAATATCTGTCAAAAACACATTGACAATTTATAATATTCACACTGTAAAGGTGCTGTAAAGTTAGTATCTATCAAATAGGGTTATAGTAACCTATTTATTAAGCAGTAAAATTTTCACTACTATTACATAGATTTCATTTCATGTGGAGTAGGTATCGTAAGTTTTGTTTTCATAATTACGGTTGTTGATTAGATCAGATCATATTTATCCTTTCCACAGATTCTGCAATTTTATGTATCAAACATACAGTTTGGTACAGTTAAACCTGCATATAAGGAACTATCAGTCATCATCACATCATCTCCTCTTCTATCCGAGGTGTAGAGGTAATTATTTTTCTTCACTGTATTTTGCTTGTTCGCCCTCCTTCACTTTGACCACCTCCTTCCATTTTTTTCTATCTTCGACAATCGTCCTCCGTCTTGTTCTTATTCCCGCTTTCTTAAGTCCTCTTCTACTTCGTCTTTCCATTTAGCCTTTAGTCTTCCTCGTGCTCTCTTTCCTCCCAATTGCCATTCTGTTATTGTTCGCACTTGCTCCTCTGGTATTTTCTTGTAAATGTGTCCCAACCATTTCACTCTTTGCATTCTTATAACTCCTACCACCGTTTCCCCCTTCAAATCCTCCCATATTTCTCGGATCGTCCGTCTCCTATATAATCCATTTCAATTATTCCCCCATCATGCTTCTTATTATTTCTCTCTCTTGCGTTTGACGAATTTTTTCTCCCTTTTTTGTTAACGTAATTGTTTCCGCCGCATAGGTTAAAATAGGCCTTCGTAACGTTCTATAAATCTTAATTTTAGTTTTCTTATTGTACGTGTACTTTAGTTTCCCAAATAATTTTTGAATGTCTCTCCTCCCCCATTTTAGATATGTCACCGATTCTGTTGATTGTACTTTTTATCTTTAAACATTTTCTGATTTCTTCATATCTTATTTTATCTAGCTTCGTTGCACCATCTATTTTTCTCAAGATTATCATTTTGCAGGTCTGGATTTTACTTTTCAGTTTTTACTGTTAGAGTGCATGATTCTGAGGAGTATGTACATAAGTATAGGTGCTATTACTGACTCATACATCTTAATCTTAGTTCTTTTGCTTACATATTTCCTTTTTTGTTGAAATAGGTACTATATAATGCTCTATAAATTTTATTGGTGTTTGTTATTCAGTTACTGATTTCTCTTTCTAGACTCCCTTTCCTTTCAAACACGGATTCAAGCTATTTACTAAATTGTGTTTCTTGTAAAATTTCATTTTATGCCCAAAACTTCCGTCTTTTTTATATTTATTTTTAATTCATACTCTTTTAGTGTTTCATGCCATGCTTCAGTTTTATTTCTTAGATGTTCTTTGTCATTTGCAATTAAAATTTCATCATCTGCATACAGAAGTTCGTTGACTGATATCGGTGCCAGCTTTCTTTTGCTGTGCGTGCTAACTCGTCTATTAGCGCTATAAAGAGCAGAGGGCTGAGTATACCTCCTAGCCTAACCTCTTTGCATGTTTTGAATTGTTCTGTTGTTAAAGCTCTAGTTCTTACAATGTTTAAAGTTTCTGCGTATATGCTTTTAATGATTTCTATCATTTTCGTTTTGATTCCCAAGATCTTGGAACACCGCTTTTTCTATTGCTTTTTCTAAACAATGATACCTAGGTATATTGTTCGATTTGTTCTAACGATTTTTTCAGTTATTCGTCTACGCACAAATATCTATTCTAGGGTAGATATTTCTGCTCTGGAAACTGCCTGAGTGTCGAGCAATGTTGGGTCAAAATGTCCATGAGGTATCTTCCATGCTATTGATATGATTTTGTATAATATCGTTTTTCCTTCTTCTTCCATAAATGTTATCATTTCTGGTTTTATGTCATCGATTCCTGCTGTTGTACCTATTTTCAATCCATTTATGGCTTTCTCAACTTCTTCTAATTTAATTGCTTCTTTCATCACTATTTACCGGTGTAGATTTTCCTGGTTTTCCCCTATGTTTTGACATTGATCTTCTTTCCCGTTTTCTGTTTCCCGCAGTTCCATATAATATTCGTTCCAGCGATTTAATATTCCTTTTTCCTCTGTTAGTGTCGGTCTCTCCATACTTTTAATATTTTTTATAGGGGATTTTCTCTTTCGTCTCAGGTTCCATAGTGTTCTATATAATAGCTGGGAATTTTTCGTTGCATTCTCTTCCATCCCTTCCCCAAATTCCTCCGATGAACGCTTTTTTATCATCTTTGACCATGACCTTAACGTTTTATTGTTGCGCTTTGTATGTTTCGTATGACGGGATATATTTTTCTGTATTTAAATAATTCTTCCATAACTTTTTGTTCTTTTTAACTGCTTCTTTTATTTGTTGGTTTTACCATGGTGTTTGTTTTCTTTTGTTTGTGTTCTTACTTATTCCACACATATCTATTGTTCCTTTATTTGCTTTTGATCTTCTCCCAGTTGTTTCTTGATATTTCTTCTTGTAGGTTTCTTCTTGTAACTTGTGTGTTTCTATCTGTGTGCAATTTATTATTCTATTCCCAATTGGATTAGTTCCTTCTTTAGTCTTTTCTTTAAATTGTGCCTCGACTAGGTAGTGATCGCTTCCGATCTCACTTCCTCTCTTCACCTAAACACCTTGTCTCTCACTTCTCTCTAACTGTCAAAGGATAATATATTCGCCATAAGTAGTTACCGCCCCCAAAACATCTACACCAGGCGCGGGCTTGATTAAAAGCAGTTTAAACAAAATTTAATTCGCGGCTTCTATAACACAAATTTCTTCCTACAATATGATACAGTACAATGTTACACAATTAAATTGCACTTTTTGTTGGTAAATTACTTCGTAACAAATCTATGAATCATAATAACCACAAATTATATTACTAATCGTGCGAAAACAAATTGTACGCATTCTGATGAATCTGATTAGAACTACAACACATCGCTTGAAATACATATGTTTCTAAGCAAGATTTCCTTGAAAGTCAAATTCGGACGTGTCCATGGAAAACTAATTGTAGAAGACATAACGGCTATAAATCTCAACGCACTACGACAAGTATACATTGCTCTACAGATTTCAATGTTCCTGGATAAACCTATTGGCTTCCAGCACAACAACAAAGATATATAAATTTACTCCGGATAATGTACATATCTGTTCCGGTAATAGAAAAGAAAAGATTAAGATCAAGTAGTTGTTTAAAATTCAGCGTTGTGGTAAGTGCCGAACCTCTGACACGGTTAATAACTCTTCTGAGGGTTTAAGCAATAAAATCAAGTTCTCCGTGGTCCACATGTGGAAGTATTGTATTCTAAGTGTATACAGAAACGCCCTGTGGCTCTTGTTGTAGTGAAACAATTTTAGTTCTCTGTTATATATTACTTTTACTCCAAATATTAGTTCTTTTTAATATGCCTCGAGTTTATGTCCAGTAAATGTCTTTATTATAAACCAGGGTGCGGAAAACCGGTTCGCAAGGGAATTTTATGAAGTGAACTAAAAGTATTCTAACCGTTCCTTACTTGAATCATTCTTTTCCATTCCCGAGCGAAAAGAAATGGAAAAGAATCATTCTTTCGATTCCCAATCTTATATGCAATGAAGTGTGTAATTTTTGAATATGGGTCGTGTTAGAATTTTAAATGAAAATTAAAAGGAATAAAAACTTAAGAAAGAACAACCACGAAGACCACGATCATGATCAAGACCAACACCAAGATGAAGACTAAGACGATGAGCAAGACCAACACCTAGGTCGAAACCAAGATAAAGACCAACTCCAAGAAGAAGAAGAAACGTAAAAGGGTTCAAATAAGAAATGAGCAAATATGATAATAGACAAGTAAAAAGAATTTGGGAAGCTAAACACACAAGGTCAAGAGAGACATGGGAACGTACAATAGGATAGTTCCTAGAAAATAAATCTATTTCTATATTTCTATTATTCTAGTATAGCAATATAGAAAATAATGTATTTTGAATAGTTGTTTGTTAGTGTTGAACGCTTTGCTACTTTTTTCTTTCTACTTCTAAATATAAATTCTTTCGTTTTTGTTGCTCCCAGATGTTGCTCCCAGATATTTGAAACTTTCAACCTCTTCGAATTCTTAATTCTTTTTGTGTGGATGTCGTTTTTCCTTTTCTATTGTGATAAATGTTTCCTCTAGGTCTCTTCTGTTCCTTGTGTAGATTGTCGATCTATGCTATCATTTGTATTATAAACAGCAATGCGTCCAGTGCATCCCTTTTTCAGCGTGTTTATATTTAATAATACAACGTTGGTAAATTATTCCAAACATAATTTGCGGATTCTTTGGAAGTATTGCCTTACTGTAATATGGACTGTATACATAAGTAAGTCTTGTGGGTTGTAATGTAAACCCTACTTATAGAGTGGAAAAGAAATTGTTACAGGAAATATAATTTGGAGTAATATTACAAAAGCAGCAGAGGAGTCTATAGGAAAACGAAGAGTAAAACTAAACCCTTCATACGTAAACAAAACCCCATGGCATACCGACAAAGTAAAAGAAATAACATTTAAAGAGGAAGAAGCATTTCTACAATACCGAACGACAAGAACATCACAAAACAGAAACGCATACAGACGAAATAAACCAACACAAAAGAAACACACAACACACAGTTGAAAGGGAAGTATTGGGAAAAATATACGAAGGATATGGAGAAAGGCCTATATGGTTCACAAAGGGAAATATGGCGAATATTAAGGAATAGAAAATCGGACCTTAATGAAACAATTAAATTTACTACAATCAGTAACGAACAGTGGGAAATTTTTTTAAAGAATCTTTCCAATGTAGGGAAAGAATATAAACCGAATCAGTGGAGACCCAACAATAATGACGAGGAACCAGTCAGTAGATGATATAAGGACAACGATGAAAACAATAAAAACAAGAAAAGGTCCAGGAAGTGATGGAATAAAAGTGGAAGTCATCTAGAAGAAGTGCTGAGGAAGTTATTCAGACGAATGATGGAACAAAGAGCAATACCACTGGAGTGGAAAACTAGCATAACGCTACCAATATTTAAAAAGAGAGAGAAAAGCAACCCAGAACTACAAGGGAATAACTCTACTACAGGCAACCCAAAAATTATTGACAAAAATAATCTTAAATAAACTCAAATCATATTTACACACAAATTAAGAACAACAAAGATTTCGCCAAAATTCAACTAAAGGCGTTATATTTGTTATTGGGCAATTAGTGGAAATGCAATCCAATACAACGTACCAAACTTTATGTGCTTTGTGAACCCAAAGAACGCATTTCATCGGTGAAACGGAATTAAGTGGTAACATTAATGAAGGAAAACAACATATCATCACAATTAATACAAACAATAGAAGAAAGAAACACAACAAGAAGGGTTCGAACAGAAAATGGACTATCAAATGAAATTATATGTGAAAACAACAAAAAGCAACAAAAATATAAATATCCTCTGCAATGCTGCAGATGTTTCATAGAAGAACAAATACCCTGAAAGTAAATTATAAATATATATATATATATATATATATATATATATGGCAATGGTAAGACCGGTGATGACATATGCGGCTGAAACAAGAACAGACACCAGCAAGACCAAACAATTATTACGTACCACAGAGATGAACACACTCAGATCAATAGCAGGAAAATCAAGAGGGGGCAGGATACGGAATAAAGTTAAAAGAAGGGAGTGTGAAGTCATAAACATCATGAAGTTTGTCAGAAAAAGAAAAAGGGAATGGAACAAACATGTAGGAAGAGCTGATAATGACAGACTGATCAAAATAGCTAGAGATTTGAGACCACAAGGAAAGAGAGAGCCAGGAAGATCACAAAAGAGATGGTTAGAAAGCGTCCACAGAAACAGAAACAGAGAGAAACGCGTGAAGGGAAACAGGCGCAGCCTATACAAAAGTAGAAGAAGTAAAAGAAATATAATTTTATATATCTTTCTAAGAGACCCTTATAGTTTGAACCAAATGGGTTTTAATTCTTTTACATTGGTCGCAGTTATTTTTATAGATTCGAGAATTTCTTAACAGCAAACACAACATGCTTCAATCAACTCGAGAGTAATTTAAAAGGCAGTCATTTTAAGTAAAGAAAGAGGAGAAAAAGAATTGACGTTTTGTACATTGAAGAATTTCAAAGCTAAAGTATTAGTAATGTAAGAATTCGATATGCTCAAGTTTCGATGCCTACTATTTACTTTTATTTTAACTAAATTAAACATAAGTTGCAAATCGTAACTTTGCTTCAGTTCTTTTTTATAATTCGCCGGTCGTCGATTGAAAACCATTTTTCAAATGGTCCGGTCAGTACATGCATGTACACATTTAATTTCACTTTGGGCTCTACACACATGTCTCGTTTACGCCGCTAAGTTATGCCAACCTGACAAGACGTATGTCATTGCTCGCGTCACACCCAGCGCAACATGTGCGTTTTCAACGTGTCACACGTACCTACTCCTCGTCTCTTTTCACTCTCACCGTATCGGGCGGCTGCTAGACAAAGGGCGAGAAGTGTGCGCAGCCGTGGACCATTTTCGCGAGAGGTCCGTTTTCTAACACCCGCACGATTGTGTGTGCGAGGGACGGAGACATTTCGAGAAATTTATGCGTTTTGTCTCCTGACAAATACATTACCTAGCGCGTACAGCTATTCTTTGAGAGTCGTGTTTGGACTTTTATACGCCTGTCATTTTATCGGACTAAAACTAATGACGCGTTCGTTACCGTATTTATCAAGTTCGTACCTTAACTTGGCTAACAAATAGCATTTTAAATAATGTTACATTATACGTTGATATTACGAATTAATTTACCACCATGGGCGTTCATAGCACGCCTCTCCATTTGTTTGTTGCCTATCATTTAAGATGACGCAAGGAATTGTGTCGCAATACTACAACGATTGAAAGAGTTTGGCAAACATGACAGGAAAAGATAAATATCTCAAGAATCCAAAAAAATCTAAAACAGAAAAAGCACAATTACAATAAGTAACAAACTGGAAAAAATGAAAGTTTCTGTTGCACTTTGCCCAAGTCTGAAGCAAAACCTGATAGCACACCGTTGCTCGAAATTAATGTCTTTCAT
>JARFOC010000652.1:179300-189922 GCA_031763485.1 Osmoderma eremita
CCGAATGGACGAAAGTCATATCTCACATGCACGTTTAAGAAAAGAACTATATACACATCTCTATCTATACTTATAAGGGCATCGTTATAACAACAGTAACAGACAATCAAAGCGTCAGTGGCCTTTCTCGTAGGGAAGTTGAAAGAAAATCATTTCGCCGATTTAAATTAATCTTACTTTCACTTCGTGTTATATTGAAAGTGTAGTTACCCATTAAAAAAAATCATAAAGTACTGATTGGCAAAAATATTAATTGGACTCTCGAGTAATGATGGGAGCTTTGGACTACAAAACATGGAAATTTGTTAATTCTTGCTACCCTCGACTACTTGATGTAAAGTGTTCAAATTCTTTTGATTATGGCAGCTACATTTTTTTAAATTCTCAAATAAAGTAAATAAACAAACAATAACTAATTTTAGAATTGATTAATTAATTTGTGAACGAGATTATTGTCACTTGAGTAGGGTTTACCCTAAGGTTTTGTGCACCACCCTCCTACTGATTTCAGAGCTCTTTGCACGAGTTCTGTTCTTATGTTGGCATTCCGTTGATATGTCGTAATACACTGGAGAAGAGTGAGTTTTACGACATCGCCAATCCTGCATTGTTAGTGAGACTAGCAGCTTGTCAATTATAATGTTACACAGCAGAGGGCATAGGACTGATTGTTGGTAGTACAATATTTAGTATGATGTTTCTCATGTTACGTCACAGTTAAGCCGTTCTTGGAGTAACTACATACGCAGTCCGACTAGCGGGATTGACAGTCCTTGTACTGCCCGAGCTAGATCAGTGTACTGCATTATCGATCTCTACCAACCGTTCGGTTGGTTGAAGCCTTAACCTGCGTCTCCTAGATGGCACATGTATTGCATTTTTGGTAACGAAGGAACGATTTGCAATAACATCTGGGACGCATCAGCGATGAAAGTGGGTTTGGCATTCGGAAAGGCGTTGACGAAGCTCGGTAGATAGAAGCTCCAGCTGGTATTTAATGCTTTCACCTCATTTATTGCCTTTGCTTGGTATGGTGATTTAATGGCATATTATATCACTGCATAATGCCTTTTTTTTGCGATTAATTGTGTTGGCACTTCTGATGTTTGGAAGTATGTAAAAGTAAGTAATAAATTAAGGTGTCCATTGACTGGATATTTATGTAGTGTCCTTATAGTCACCCCAATGTTCATTTACATATGTATACATATTTGTTTTAGTTATATCGACTTTTCTGGTTGCCGTGGTTATTAGAAATATAACCTAAGTAATGTATAGTGTTATCGATTTTCTCAGGTATATTCGTAATATTAAGAAGAATACATTAGAATTACCACTTAACGCAAATAATACTAGAATTGGGCATGCAAAGGTGAGTATGCAATCAGCAATCGTTAATATAAATGGCACGCAGTAAATTAATAGTTCGGTGCCTACATTAACGGATGTTCACATTATGGTATTGTTAGTTTCTCAATGAATAATGGTTAGATATGATTGTAATAATTGTGGGTTGGTAATACTTAATGAGCAAAAGTAGGTCACATTGTTTTACAGAATTATGCCTGTAAACGTTTATTTCTTATCATATTCATGTCTTAACGGGTTCATTGATGAACACAAGCACAAGCTTACCTGTCTAGTATTGACATGTGCTGATGATATTAAAGTTTTTGCAAATATCTCTTCAAACTGCGATGTGTGTAATTTGCAAGATGTTTAAACAAGTTTGTGATCTGGTGTAATAATAAACTGAATTTGAATGCAAAGAAATTTTCTATGGTTGCTTATACCCGAAATATTCATGCACTAATTTCCAACTATACTGTTGATGATATTCCTCTACAGAACAAATCATATATTAAGGATCTTGGAGTGTTCGTCGACAGTCAGGTTAAAAGTAATGTTGGAATAGTGAACCAAGTAAAACAACAATTTTGGACAGAATTTGGTGAAAAAAATGGAGAAAGAATGTTTGGGAAACCAGAAACTATTCTACAGCGCTCTGAAGTTACTACGTAAAAGAAAATAGGGAAGTTAAAAGTAAAGTTGGAAAAGCACTGATAGAAGATGATTAGATACTAAACAGATGGAAAGACCACTTCGATAATATTGTGAATATAGATCAAAATAAACTCTCAGTAATTGAGAAGGACGATAAAGAAGTAATCAAGAACAGCCGTTTAGAAGAACTAGATGTTAATAGTAGATAGGAGATGTTAAGAAGCTTGGAGATAAGGAATTAGAAATGATGAGAGAGTAATACCATAAAGCACTTCTAGAAGAAAGGATACCAACAGACTGGGAGCTGGGCATAATAATTCCGATTTACAAAAAAGACGACAAAAGAGACTGCAACAACTACAGAGGGAATACTAATATTAGAATATTAGGAAAAAGAGCAGTAATTGAGATTCCATTGAAAGAATCACAAAGCGCATTTAAGGAAGGGCAGTGGTGCGCGATCATATATATACACAACCAAATAACTTATTGAGGGGAGTGTCAACAACAATATATTTGTAGCGTTTATAGTTATAGAGAATGTGTTAGTTAGAATCGCAGGAGAACTGGTATGGAGGGCCATGGAAACGAGAGTTGTAAATGGAAGAGTACTTAATGGTATAAAAAGCATTTATAAAACCACATGAAATTCTATACGAAAAGGAAATTTACAATCAGACAAATGACGACCACTAAAGACGAGGTGGAGTTTTGAATCCAATCCTTTTTATAACGGTTATGGACGACATAATAGAGGAAGTTAAGGGCAATGCTAAATCTCTTAAAGTAGAATGCAGATATTTGGAAAAATTGAAATAACGGAATGGGTATGCTGACGACCTAGTATTTTTTGCAAGATCTAACAAAGGTCCACAGCATAATGTATAGGAGTAATATGTCAATAACCTGCAAGGCAGAAATTTAAAAATGGATATGGAGAAAGCTAAAGTAATGATAATTGGCAAAGGTTAATTAAAGATATCAATAAAAGTAAAAGGAAAACACCTGGAACAACTAGACACTTTTAAATACTTGGAGTTAATGTCTACAAAAGTGGTAACGTTGATGCGGAAATGAGTAGATTAGTAAGATCGCCTAAGTTATATGCTCTGAATAATACATTTATAAAGAAAGAGAAGGTAACAAGAAAAACAAAAACAACAGTAGTTAAAACTTTATTCAAACCAACCTTAATATGTGGAAGCGAAAGCTTGGTCTTAACTAAACGGACAAAAAAACAAATACAAGCACTCGAAATAAGATATCTTCGTGGGGTATTACAAAAAATGGACAGGGTTAGAAATGAAGAGGTCGGAAAAGAACTACACGAAGAGCCAGTGTTAAAAAGTGTGGAAAAAATAACTAAAATAGTTTGGTCATGTGGCTCAAATGGGGGAGAGAGGCAAGTGAGAAAAATATGACTAACAAGACCTAGATAAAAAATACTAAGGGGGATACGAAGGAAAGGATGGGACGACGTAATCGCTGACAGTTTTATGGAACGAGGAGTCAACTAGAACGAAGCAATGAAAATCTCAAAAATATTTCTGCCAATATCCGGCACGTAAAGGTGAATTGATGTTGTTATGAATATATTAAAAATATGTAAATATCCTTTCTGGATCACACAACACATTTGATTGTGTATCAGTAGACACTCTCACGCACAGACAGCTGTTTCGGGATACTATTTCCTCATTCGTGTACGACGGAGAGGTACCTGTTGCTCGAATAGTACGTCTTATCGTCAACTCCACGTTAGAAGCTAAAATGCTAGTCCATGTGTTAGCGTGCGATCCTTATTGGTGTCGATATGAATACATCTTAAAAATATTTCTGCCAACATCCGATACGTAAAGATGAATTGAAGTATATAAATATATTAATAATATATAAATATACTTTCTGGGTCACACAGCACATCTGATTGTGTATCAACAGACACTCTCACGCACAGACAGCTGTTTCGGGCTAAGCCCTCATTGGTGAGATATACTGCTGGGTGTGAGATGTCTTTGGAGTTTTACGAAAGAGACATTCTAACGTGAAGTTGACGATATGGCGTACCGAACGAGCAACATGCATCTCTCCGTCGTACACTGATGAGGAAATATTAGCCTGAAACAGCTGTGTGAGCGTAAGAGTCTGTTGCTACACAATCAGATGTGTTGTGTGATCCAGATATATTTTTAATATATTTTTATATTCTTCGAAACTCCCTAAGAAGAAAACAGGAGTGGGTTAAATTCGTGTTTAACTAACATTAAACACCTAAACACTAGGGCAATTTAAGGTTTTGATTATATATATTTATTAAACAATTACACATATTCAATATTGCTATATACAGAATTATATTAAAAAATATCCATAAATAAAAAAGTTATCTGTATAAATACCTATGGTTTTGGATAGGTAGATATATAATAAACCATTGTGAGCAAAGCATTTTTGATATTTAAAAAATCTTATATGATGCTTTTATTTTCGTTAGTATACCTTACCAAAGTTTAGGTGCCGGTCAATATTTAGCTAGTGGCACAAGCTCAATATTTAGCTAGGGCACCGGCTAGAGCAATCAAAACTCGTCTCTCTAATGCATAATTTTTAGACGTTCTGTCATTATAAACGGTTCATGCGATTTATTCTTTTTTGCAGTGTAAAACAAGAACCGAGCTCCAATCCAGCTAGTCCCCTTGAGGCCAACAGTCCAGGATCCGTAACACTCAGAAACAGAGGTATTTTAATTAATTAATTTAAAAAATAAAAAAAAAAGGTCTGTAACCATAAAACCGGTCGTCAAAAGCATTTTGTGCTGTTATTTATTTCGATGCATGCGAACAGAATCAGAAAATTGTAATTTTATTAAGATAAAGACTCATGCTTCCGCGTGAATTTATAAGTATTACAGAAAATCTTATGCGATATAACTATGTATACGTGTATGGAAATACCTGGAATCCACTATCACATCCTGTGTTATTGGCTTCAATTCTTCATTCAGCGGATACATATATATTACATATACATAGGGCGGCGGCAGATATTAATCTAGCCACAGAGTGTTGCGTTCCATTCTCAGATTTATTGTCTCGACGTCGTCTGATTGCTTGTTGGTTAAGAAATTTCTCGTGGTGTCTCGTCCGTATCTTACTTAATGGCTCGATTAACGCTCTTATCTTCAACATTTTGCTTGTAGAAGCTATTTAAAGATTGGCCGTTTTATGCAATAACCGTATAGTTTCATAGCATCTACAACTTAACTTGTGTTTAGTGAAGTGATTGCCTATTACAACAAATCCTTAAAAATATGTAAATATTTCTTTTTTGTTATTGAATTTTACCACTGAAG
Organism: Osmoderma eremita; assembly: GCA_031763485.1. NCBI lineage: Eukaryota > Metazoa > Arthropoda > Insecta > Coleoptera > Scarabaeidae > Osmoderma > Osmoderma eremita. The sequence continues at coordinate 184,657 of JARFOC010000652.1, forward strand.
ACAAGAAATACAACAATGGTGAAGTAGCTGGTATTGGTGCACTCTGCACCCATACAAGTTTAATTGATATACAATTTGTTAAAAGGTTTTGGCGCAGGACGCTACGTGGTTTAAACAGTCGGTATTATAAATGTCGCTCGCCCAATATCGCCATCTTGGACATTTTTTAAGTGGCTGTGCTCACACATTTGGGAAGATTCAGTGTTCAAATATTTTAGTTCAGTATTGTAAGCAAGTATCTGAAAACATTAGCGTGTTTTAAATTTGTTTAGACAGTTTTAGAGTTAAAATGTATTGATGTAGGGAAATACCGAAATATTCAATTTTACAGAAGTTTTATTACAATAATTCTTACAAAAAATAGAGATTAATAACGTGTGTGAACCTGGCGAACAGCTAATATGCTTAGAATCTTGATGACATGAACTAGATTAGAAATGTTGAACAATTCTTGGTGAACTATCCCATACCTCCCTAACAGCTATTTGTGATTTTCGACTACGTTCTCAGGGGGCATATATGTCTTGGAGCAACACGCCTTTGCAAAACTTTCCAAGTGTTTTCAATTGATCTTGGGAATTGGCTGGCCACTCTATTGTCTCTATACTGACTTCTGGAAACCAGTTGTACACGAAGTTTATTCCATGGGGACGAGCATTATCGTCTATAAAAATGAATTTCTCACCCATCTGCTGTTGCTGCATACGGAAGAACAATGAATGGGAGAATGGGGCCAGGGAGAACTGCATATTCTATGCAGTAAACGTCGGTAGGCCTTCCAGTGCCTATCCCGGCCTCTGTCATGACACCACCATCCTCATATTGAAACGTCTTTTCTTGACAAATTGTGGGTTATTTCATGCGTTTGTGTTAAAATAAAGTTGTTTGTTTGTTTTACTGTTATTTATTTTGGAGTAAAAAGCGTTGCACGCAACACTTACGCATGTCAAGGATTGATATGTGTCCTATACCCCTAACAAACTTGCATACTAGTGAGTAAAATATGTTTGTTTAATATTCATTTATTCCAATATCTTCCTCCTAACCGAAAATATTTTGTACTGTTATTATTATCACATTATTAAGTAAATAAATCAAATAGGAACTATATTAATTTTAGACATTAACTAATCTCAAATTCACAAATATATAATTTGGTAAAAATATCGGCATGTTAATTTTATATGTTTATATGATTGATTTTAATAATGCTTTCATTAATGAAATGCTTGTGTATGTATAGCAAGGGTGATAACACGCTGCGACCTAAAAGGTCTATTGTATCCCCTATTCTGGGTGTATTTACAGCTGGCCGTCCAGTCCGGTTGCTTTTAAAAAGTGCAGAATGTCAGAAGGCCCCAAATAGGTAACTCAACAGCGCAGTTTGAGAATAGGTGGATGGATGCTTCATCATGTTCCCCACAAAATCTACATTCGACTTCTTCTGTTATTCCAAGCCTAGTCAGGTGTTCCTTCAGTTTGCAGTGGCGGGATAGGATCCCTGTCAATATGGGAATATTATTTTTGCTTAGATTGATGCACTCTGTAAATCTCTTCTGGATATCGGTTCCCAGAAGAGGTTTAGCTTGCTCCATTCCCTGGAGATTCTCCCAGTACTTGGATTTTCTCTGCTCTTCTTTCCACCGTTATAAATGGTTATAAATTCAGGAAATAATTTTTATTTACCTATTACTATTAAAGTGAAATTAGGTTAGGTATGTAAATATGACAGCCAACTTATGGTGTACTCACAGGTGTATCAACTTGAATTGTATAATTTGCAACCTTAAAAACCTCATTTGGCTATGTCCATTAAGTAAATGTTGCCAGGAGCACACATGGGTACCCATGTATTTTATTTACAAGCATAGGTATCTAAATATCAAGTGATGTTGTTTAAGCCTGCTTATAGTTACAATTAATAGAATATCCGTTGGTACAATTTAAATTAGCGGTTTTACATCGGAGCTGGCCAATAGATAAAAAAAAAGATAAAAATAACAAAGAATATTGAAATTTAGTCAATTGGTCCCGAAAATGAACATTCGACGTATTTGATTGCGAACATGATGTTCGGTTTTCGTGAGGTTATTTTTCTTTAATTCATTGAGTGACCACTTTATTGAAAATTACAGAGGGAAATCGGAGAGGTTTCCCTATTCTTGAATTTACCTCATAGTTATCTATTTACATTTCGTGCACAGAAAATAAAAACTTAAAACTTAACGCGGAATAGAGTAAAATCGTTTTGTGTTCATTCTATCATTATAACTGCTCATTCAGGAAATAATGTTTATTTATCATTACAACTTACTGTAAAAGCGAAATTAGATTAAATGTACAGTTTTTAAACACTACACTTAACTATGAAATAAAATTAATAGGTATGTTCGGTAATAGGTTATTAAGAAAGACGTTTTTTAAGGTGCATACTTTGGGTTGGTTTGGCATGTTGATAACGGTCCGGTTTTTTAGTTATTTTCTATTTCACTTCTCAGACTTAGCCTGTATACGTATATGGAGTAATCATGGGGTTAGTGGGTAAATAGTATCGGAGTAGGTACTAAGTTAGCCTTTTTGTCAATGTATAACATATCATTTTATCGGTTCCATAATGTGTTAATATTATCTTTGAACTAGTGTTAAATGTTAGAAGTACGGATTCTAAGAATTCGTATTTTTCATCAATTGATTATTAGAGTTTACTAAAGAAAGAGTACGTTGAAAGTTATTAACAGTTTAAGCTTGGGTTCCAATTTTACTAGATAAAGAAATTTCATAGAAATGTAATTACGCAGTTGCGGCATTAGGTGCTTGTAGCTTCCTTACAAGTCATTTAAATTAACCGTCTTATGTCTTAAGCAAGTAGATTCACTTTTTAGATGCACCACACAAAATGAACTTTGGTCTTACTTATGTATTCATGTATTTCGTAATCGTTACGTTGATATGCGACAAGATAAATTTCTTTGTGGAAAATTATCTTGAGTTTGAGTTGAGTTTCCATGTAGTAAAAAAATTCTTTAATTACATTTTTTGAAGACACGTTAACCAGATAAAATATTTTGTTTTACCTAATACAGATGTTTCTTTTTCTTACAATTTAGCGTTATTGCTCAGGATGATAACTGCGTTGTCGAAACACTTACACAATATGTATCAATTTGTGCGGTGTGGAGCGTTTTAAGTTTCCGTTAAGTGTGAGTGACATACCGCTGTTCTTAGCACGAACCCATTTTTCCCTTTTTTTCCATTCACGGAAGTCGTCTCCGTAAACACAGCAGTCTTTTGGCTTTTTGTATTTATCTCCTATTTTTCTACACATGTACTATACCAACCATTCCCAAACCCTTGGTATGCATCTGTACAGGTGCTTGGTCGATCAGTCTATATAGTCTTCTGGGTTCATTTTTCGCTTCCCAAAGATTGTCCGTCTTCTGGGTCTAAGGCCGTGCATTCAAATAGATGATAGATCCTTCACACAGTCTACAGATTGGGTAGGTGTCCTTTCAGTGCGCAGTGTCCTGTCGGGAGGCCTATAACTGTAGGAAGGTGATTCCTACTAAAATTTAGTAGTTCATCAGCCTTCTTTACTGATGGCTTCTTAATAAAGATTTTGTCATGACTGTGCCTGGTTCCAGCATTCTTTGTGTTGTTCTTGGACCCGTTTTTGTATCCGCCCTTGTACTTCTAGAGCAGGTTCTGGGCCCACGTACAAGGACAATGATCGCATCTTCGCTAGCTCATCAGCTTTTTCATTGTTTAAGATTCGCGAATGCCCAGGCACCCACAAGAAAGTAACTTTATTGCGATCCGCGAGCACATTCCGCTCTGCTGCAATATAGAGTATGTAATATGAAGTAGAGGGCTTATTACTATAAGCCCTGTTATTGTTTTATATTGCGCAAGACTAGTCTACTTTTATTACGTTATTGTTTAAGCGACGAAAAGTTGACTCTAGAACGGATAAGCTATCTAATTAGGTGCTATGGGACAGTTGTTTTAACGAAAAGTTATCTGGTGTTTATGAATTGCGAATGAGTTCGCAAAAGCTTTTGATTAGTACATAATTTAGAAAGGACAAAGCATGTTTGATAGAAAATAATCCAAAATTATTTTTGCACGGTTTGCTTTTGAAATCCCAATAGGATCTGCACTTTGAACTTTATAAATCATCTTACATATAAACTTTTTAAATCAGGAGCGCCAAAACTTGTGAACGTTCCGTTTATAGAATTGCTTATCAAGTCTAGCCAACAATCTTATCTTACAAAATTTCTTAATACATTCAAAAAACACTACACTAAGTAAATAGTAGTAGCAGTCATTAGTAAACTCCGTCTGGGGACATATATTATCGTGTGTCAAAGTTACAGCTAGATTCTAACCTAACACAATTGTAACTGCTACGTCAAATAGGTACCAAATATGAAAATCAAAATAATTTAGGTTTTCTGGTAACATTTACTAGATATAATTATACAACCACGGGGGCAAAAAATGTAAATGGCCGGAATTGAAATGTTAAATAAATTAATAGGACATTATATTAAAATATATATAATAATAAAAATTAAGATATACAACTCTGCCTAAATGAACAGAAAACTAAAACTATGATAACACTGGTTAACAAGATTTTTGTCCCAAGTACAAGAATGCCTAATTTCCATATACTTTTGTATGCTGAAATCAATTATGTTTTCAGAATTTCTCCATCACCCTTAGTTTTTATGTTCTAGGATATTCGCTTATCCACCTAAAATATGCATGCATAAATATGTAGTATAAGGGAACATGTCTTGACGTTATTTCAGTTCTCGGCTAGAGCTCGGAAGTGATCAAGCAGCATGCAATGGTTAATGTTTTGAGCATGTCTTGACGTGTTAAGACCTGCATTTCCCATTCCTAGATAGCATCTCTTGTTGTTTCAGTTGTCGGCTAGAGTTTGGTGATTGAACATATATGTTAACGTTGTTAACGTTTTAGTGTTGCGTTGTGGTGCGTTCAAGCTATTGTAGTGAAACCGCGAAAATTTGATCACCTGCTAAAATGCCAAGGAAATGTGTAAACCACTCGAATTTTTTTGCTATACTTGCGCTGAATTGACATTTAAATATTAAAAATACGGTCTTTCACACCTTTCCTTAAAAAGTGCTATGAGCAGTACTTCAACTGCAAAGTAGGTGATGAAGATAAAAGCTGGGCTCCCCATATTTGCTGTGTTACGTGTGTCAGACTTCTTACAGCGTGGGCAAAAGGTAAA
>JARFOC010000652.1:190022-201028 GCA_031763485.1 Osmoderma eremita
GCTGAAGAGAGATGTTTCTGATGTAAAGTACAGCCGAAAGTCATATATCAGCACATTTTCCAAGTAAATATATCACTTTTTACGACATTTTTTCATGATTTATACATATATTATAATATATGCTTTCATAAAATTTCATTGCTTTGTCACTCTTAAATCCTCCCTGATAGAAAAATTCTGAAAACAGATATTAAATAAGTGTAAAAAGTACTACTAAGTTCACCCAGTTTACCACGTAGGACAAAATAAATCTGAAATTTATTGATCAGTGTAATAGGAAGAAATGAAGAACACAGTATAAAAATTGAAGGGCAACAATTAAAACAGGTAAATAATTATAAGTATCTAGGAGTAGCAATCAATAATAAAGGAAATTTGGATGATGAAATTAACGAAAGAATATCAAAGAAGTCCCCACTAAAATAAAAACCGAAATAGTAAAAAAAATAATTAAGCCAACGTTAACATATGGAAGTGTCGTGGACAACAAATACGTGATAAAAAGCAGACTAGTAAGTGTTGAAATGAGATTCATAAGAAAAATTGAGGGAAACAGGAAGGGATAAAATTAGGAACGAAACTTTTCGGATAAACGTAAATATTGACCATGTTCAAACAACTATAGACAGGCACAACTGCAGTGGCATGGACATGTAATGAGAATGGAGGAAGAAAAGTTGGTGAAACAGGTTTGCGAAACGAAGGAGGTTGGAGGATGAGGGATAGATATAGAAGAAGCTGGAAGTATGAAGCCCGAGCAGCTGCGGAAAGGAGAGGAGTAAAATGGGTGAAACAGGAAGCATAGCATCGGGAAGAATGGAGGAAGATATGGAAGTGGCGTCTGTTTCACCAAACTATCTCCATTCTCGACCCAAATTCGCCTCCAACGTAGGCTTACACTGGAAAGTAGTAGCTTACGACTAAGTACGTAAGTTGTGTTTGTTTATGTTATTACAGATAATGTGTATGATATACTAGTTTTATGTATAATTAGAGGTTGGCAGGCTGGGTGATTCGGCAACAGCTAACACACACACATAGACAGTAGTAGACGCCAGATGTCAAGGGTGAGAGTATTTATAATAAATAACTTGTGCACAAAAACTGGTAGTGTTTTTGCTCCCAACGACAAAATAATACACAATGAACCATATCACAATGCATTGGTTAGAAGAATACCGAGCTACTCATCAACTAAGGATTAGGTCACCAAGAGACCTAATGTATCGACCTTTCTTTCAATAGGGCTCAATATGAACTAAAATAAACTATTATGTACCAATACCAGGGCACTTTTTAAAATTATTTATCGAAAAAATAAGTTGCTATATCCTCCTGACGCCCGCACTTGAACATATAGCAATTTTAAGTTGTTCTATACAAATTTCTGCCAAAAATGGGTATTAAAACATATTATAACTTTTAGGCTTCTTTATTATTTGTTTTTTTGGATTTTTGACTGTGTCCAATATATTGGACATCCGGTTTCTAACTTACATTCTTACTTTCTGTGGTATTCATAAAAACGATTATGATTGTAATTAATAACAATAAAACACATTACATTTTCAACACACAAACTTAGTTTTCTTGTTACATTTTAAATACTTGCATCTTACAGCATTTTTCAGATCGCCTCTCAGAATAGTTACATGTTGTCTGTTTCTAATACTAGGAAGATGATGCATGAGGACTTGCGTTTCCCATAGAATATCCCAGTGGATTGTTTCTTGTACGAAATGAACGCAAAGTGTCTTCAATAATTCCTTCATTATCTTCTGCAGCTAAAGCCATTCCGATACTTTACATTTGAAATCAAAAAATTGCATGCTCTTATCCCTTAATTTTTTGCGATCTTCGCAAGATCCAAGAATTCGCTAATACAAGATCTGTAAAATGGAATATAGTCTTAACGGTTGACTTGTTCGATCTGGCATTTATGCGATAATATGCAATCATCCGATCAACTAAATCGATATCTCTCATTGACTCGTTGTATTGTGTTACTACGCCTGATCTCTTCACTCTGATAAACTCCTTATCTGTTTTTGACTACCTTTTGCAATTGGCTTAGTAGATGCAAGCAGCACAGGTTTTAAATCGTACCACTGAATAATGTTTAATTTCCTATCAGATCTGACACTTTGTTTAGTTGCTCCTCTTCTTAGTCTTTTCAAAACACTTTCACTTGTCAGGTGAACCACTCGTGGAATTCTTGACTTCATTATGGTCCCCGTACCATTGAATTCCATATCTACTAGAAACTCCAGTAAGGGTAGGGTTGTAAAATATCTGGCCATAAAAATTGAGACGCTCTCCACAGTGACTGCACCAACCTAACAACGGCAGAGGGATCTACACCTAAATACTTAACCGAGTTTTCTAGAAAAGTGTCTTTACCTTGATATAATTCAAAATCCAACACGAGACCAGCTGGTGTTACGCAAACAAAATTCTTCAATCCTTCTGGATTTTGTTTGGCTCTTACAAATTGTACGACAGCACATATTCTAGCAAATGGAATCATCTGTTCATCTATAGCAACTGTATTTTCCCTAGGCAGCGTTAAGCATGTTTCGTATAGCGGTATAGCTTTCCATAATTTGTCTTTCTTTCTAAAAATTTCGGAGATATAATTGTAAACTACTAGTTTTAAATGATTTCTTATTGTAAAGTATCTGTCTCGAGTCATAACTGTTGCAATTGCATACATTCTTGTGGTTCTTGCCCAATACATGCGTATTCTAGTGTATTTTAGCAGTAACATCAAAACAGATATCCCGAAGAAATGTTTCGTTTCTTCTGTTGTCAAATTCCATGGTCTGTTGTGAAGAAGCATGTATTTCATATTGGTGCAATTACAGATTTCTTTAAAAGTTGTTTCGTCAAAGTGTTTTGAAAAGTAATCGAATGGCGTAAAGTCCCTTCTTTCATAACTGGAGTTTTCATTTTCCTGTATTGAAACTGCAAACCAATAGATCTCTCTGACTTTTTCCCTGTAAATTTTGGATCATGATTCTTCTTATTCGCTGCCATTGCCTTTTTTTTCAGATATACGCTTAATGGGAGATTGTCATCTGATTCGTCTTCACTTTGGTTTTCATGTTCCGCTTTCATAATCTCCATAGGTAGGTTGTCATCGTCATCATCTCCGTCTTTTCTTTCGTATACTCCTGTCTGGTCCTCCGTGTTCACGTTCTGATGATCAAAATTTGGTGTACCACCATCGTCTTCTGCATAATCGCAACATTCTATATCTGAGTCAATTTCTAATAATGCTAAAAGCTCTAGGCTTCAGATATTGTCGGTGACCAAATATTGCTGAAAACAAGCATAGAAAAAATAATGCAAAACATAGCCTATTAAAGTGCCCACGTCCAACATATTGGACGAGATAAAAAAATTAAATGTTACTATTAGATCCCCATGTCCAACAAGGTGGACATGGTAAAAATTTGACTATTACTGGTTAATTTATCTACGTCTACACAATATGTGGTAATAATTATATTGACTAAACGTTAATAAAACATTTAATACGCAAATATTTGATACTTAAGAACATCAAAATAATATTGTACTCATACGATTCTTGAAGGACGCCATTGCAGAACTACTGTGCAGTTTCATCGAAATCTCGCAGTGCGGATTGTCGGTGATCCCGTATTAGTAGTAGTAGTAGCACATCTCTAGCGCAATGGTAAATTTCTCCACTGCCATGTTTAAGCATACCGATATTAAGATTTGTTAAAGCAGAACACCAGCTAAATAACAAAAGTGCAGTGCATATCTTTCAGGGTACTACGTCTAACATTATTTTCCTTTGTAGATTCTACTGAGGATGGCAACTAGTTCCCGAAATATCTATCTAAAGTTCTTCACTCATTAAGGTGGTAAGGGTTCTTTTGTTTTAGTTTCACTATTTTTTAAGAACATTTTGAATGGGTCCAAATTGTTGACACCAGGTGGCGCCATCTCGTGTCATCATATTTACTTATTACCTGGTTTTAGATGTCAAATTGCTAGAATTATTGCTTCGGTTATTGCTGATATTTTTATTGTCTATGGTTACATCTAACCTTTCAGCATAGATTCTATGCATCGTTCTTAGAAAAGTAATAACACTATAAAGCTTTTTATGTAGAAGGATATTTTAAAAGCTATTTGTGTGCAACATCAACCGGTAATAATTGTTTTGTTACATACATATATTCTTAAACAGTATTTCGATATGTAATATGAGTTGCATAAGTGCGTGAATGCGAACATCAATAATTGACTCTTCACAGTATAAGAAACGAAAACAAATTGTGCCCGTATTATTAAATAGGTTTTTGGTCCAACAAAAATATTACAACGGTTTCACTGTCTTATTGCTTGTATTAATTTTAACCTGTATAGAAATATAAATATATATTTTAAATTAATATATATTTAAACAGATCATAAAATATGCACTAAAAGGGATAAAATAAATATACCGTGGCTGCCATATTGTTCGCACCATGTGGGGAAAAACTTCCATTTTTGATTTCGTTAAAAAAATAAATCCTCCAAAATTTGTGCATGTTCAAAAACCCAAAATGGACTACTCGGATTCTGCAAGCGATTTTTGGTTTTACAGGAAATTGCATTTATCAAAAATTCAAAAACTAAAAAATATATAAATTTAAAATGATAATTATTTTTGACGAAATTTGGGTAACATTAATTAGATATCCAGTAAATGTGATGCTAATTATAAAATCAGATGAGTTTCCTTAAGGGATTGCCAAAAAATTGTTATTTTCCAAATTTCAACTTTCTCTTACAATTTCCACATGCAATTTTGAATTGTAATTATTTCAAATCGAAGCATAGTTAGTTGTTTATATTTGTCTTAAAAAATTAACCAAACTATAGTACAATCTAATGTTACAAAAGAAATTTTTCATTTGAAAAGAAATTTTGTAATTTTTTTCTATTTTGAATATTTGATGGAAAGCCTGTTTATTATGAAAAATTACATTTTAAGTTTCAGCTTGTTTTCTAATTGACTCAAAATAAATGTAACTTAAAAATTAATGTGACTAAATACAAATAAAAATGTAGTTTTCCGTTAAACGCACTTGAAAGTTTAATATAGTAAGACAATTGTTGCAATATATTTGCTTGCGGTTGTCTGTGGTATATTCAGCTTTGTTTAGTACATAATATTGTGGTTATTAAGTATGTTTTATTTGTATTTTTGTTGCTAATTTTAAAATTTGTATTCGTCTAAATCCAGAAAATGCCAAAACGTTTAAAAGTAACAAGCGATTGCAAGCTTGTAAATCGGAACCACATGCATTGTAATCCCACAGTCTTAATTTAATGAACCTTTTATTGATTGTAATTTGAAAATCATTTTGAAGGTAACATTTTATGTGCGTGGTGGGCAGATAAATAATCGGAAAATGTGGGGGCATAATTAAGAATAAGTTTGATAGAAGTCGAGAATTGCCAATTTTCATTTTCTTGTAACAGATAAATATTCTTCAATGGTTGGCACTTTTTATTGCAAAATATGTTGCATTTTTCTGAGGTACAATTGCTTGAGGCTAAAAAAAAAGATAAAATTAGGAATAAAATAAAATAAAATTAAATTTTAACTGACTTTTAGAAGATTCAGTTAGTTTTTATGGGCTTTACGTGCCCAGTAAATATAATTCTTGAGCTACAAAAACCGAGATGAGGTTTGAATTATCGCACACTTCACGTTTATTAATTATCGATTTACCATTTTTGGTCACTACAAATATAGTCAGTACAACGTACATAGTCGCTAAGTAGGAAGGAGGAAAGTATCTCAACGGCTCGCGGTCTCTGTGGGAGAAAACGGCCGGTTTTTCTCAGGATTTATAATTACCGCGTGCGCGCGCTAATAATGTGCTTCCTGGTGATGCTGTTCGCCGATTCGATAGCTGATGAGAATGATAGTAGTGGTGCGGCCAATGTGCGATTTTTTGTGTATATGTCCTGACATAATAGTCATCGGTGTACACTCGCTTCGCGATCGCAGCTTCGCGAAAGGTGAATGCCCTCGGTTATTCCTCTCCTGCGAGCCTCCGGCACCCTGTTGCCTGCCAGCCATTACTGGTTCATCGGATCGCGCAGAACTAGGTGCTGTATATATGTATGGACCCGTTGTTGATTCTTCACCTATGCATTTCACATAGTTTTCTTAACTTTGTATATTCGATATAGGTATACATATAAAACATGGTCAATACATATACAGGGTGAGTTTTTCCAGATGTTTAGCGTGGGGATTTCGGAAACCAGTGGAGATAGGGTGCCGATCAGATGGGGAAAGAATTGCCGTTTTACGAGCTCAATCGAATAAACCTTTTGTTTATTTTTCGAAAAAATGCACGGCTAACTTGATATCTCGAAAAAACTGGTTTCTTGTTATTTCGTTTAGTGTCTGTAGCTCTGTTATTATTGATTTTAGAAAAAAAAAGTGTAAAGGAGAAAGTTATAGGTAAATAAGTGGTGAATAAGACAGTCTCGTCAAACTTTTTATTAAAGCTGTAATTTTTGAGATATGACAAGAAAATTGGGTTTTTTAATGGAAACCATAGTTGGCTATGACTTCATAAAAAGGCATTTTTTGAATGAATCCAACGATATAACACTTGATATAATTCTTTCTACAAATAAATAAATTACAGCAATTTTAACCTTTCAATTTCTGAATTTTTCATATAGTAAGGCTATGGAAACAATTGATAGATACACAACTGGTATGGTAACAAAATACATTATTACATAATTAAATTTTTGCTTTTAATTTCGAAATTATAATCATAATTATTTTGGTGTGGAATGTTTATTCCCTTAGAATTACGATTTTCGATAAAAGTAATTTCTGTGAAACTAATAAACGATAAATTAAGAAAGAATAAAGAAAATTAAAATACAACTAAAATAGTACTCAAACAAAGTAATTAAAGTAAGTAATGTACTTAAAACTAAACATATTCAAAAAGTCTACTATCATAATTAATGCACAAGTTATATCTTTTTGAAACAGATTTTGTTGCTTTCTAGTGGAACGTCCATCAGTATTAGCGAAAGCTTCTAGTACAGCATGTCTAAGGTCATCTAATGTATCGTATGATTTTCGATACACCCTATCTTTTACCATTCCCCATAAATAAAAATCTAAAACAGACAAATATGGGGATCGAGGTGGCCATGCAACCGGCGCGCTCCCTCCTACCCACGAGTTCGGAAATGCTTCATTTAAATGATTTCGTACCGTTATATGATTATGCAGTGATGCCCCATCGTGTTGAAACCATTCGAGCATACGACGTGTGTGTAAGAGTAATTCATCTAACAAATTATCAAACTCTTTCTGCAGAAGTGAAGATAACGATCACCAGTTAATGTACCACCAAAAATGTACGGACCAAGAATTGTTGAACCAATGACGTCGCATCAAACATTAAATCCAAACTTAACTTGGGGTTTCCTTTGTTCAACATGATGCGGTTTTTCTCGCACGTATAAATGTTCGTTGTGTCTATTAAACATGCCGCAGTTTGTAAATCGTGTTCCATCCGTCCACGAAACTTTAAATTTGAACTGCGAGTCAACTTCACACATGTTATTAAACCTAGTAGGTACCCAGGTCAATACGCTTATTGTAATCACCAGCGTGCAATATTTGTGCAACTGGTAATTGATAGGAATGAAGCCTATGCTTCTTCAGTACTCGTACAAACAGTACGCCAGTGCCATGCCTGCTTCTATTGAAATTTGTCGGGTTGAAATCGATGGACTTTGCATTACACGTGTCAATACATTTACCTCCATCAGTTCACCAATGCCTCTTGCAGTCTGATTTAGATTACAGAAAGAACAACACTCCCCCAACTTATCATACCATCTCTTAAAGGTAGTTAGAGAATGTTGGTGACGATCGAAATATCGCTCGAAATAGTGTTGTGCAGCTTGTACGGCATTTTTATGACACAAAATGTAACACTGAATCGTATCACGCTTTTCTAGATTAAAATCATGTTGCTACTTTGCGAAACCTTAATCAGCGTTAAATGAAAACTAAGGTTAGATTCACCTGTCAATAATTGTCGTTTGCATCTATCAATTGTTTTCATTGTTTACTACTTTACTAGTTTAAGCGATCTTCGAAAGCCATTCGGTGCTGGACTTGATGATGGGAATCCACGTATTCCCGAAACACGTGTCGTCCCGAATTAATTAATACTTGTGCGGGAGGAGTAATCCGAACAGTGTGTTTATTGTGCTGCCCCACAGTCCTTGCTATCTTTACTTTATCTTTACTACTTGACGAGTTCAGGTATTAAAAGGGGAAAATAGCTGTTTTTTTTTATTTGTCAAAAGAATTATGTCAAGTGTTATATCGTTGGAATCGTTGAAAAAATGCCTTTTTTTATGAAGTCATAGCCCACTATGGTTTCCATTTAAAAATTAAAGCTTGTAAAGGGAAAAACACTGCGAACGACTTTTGTAATGATTTTATTATTTTTCAACACCCCGCTGGTGTGTTACAAGCTTTAATAAAAAATTCGATGAGACTGTCGTATTCAACACATATTTACCTACAACTTTCTTCTTTACACTTTTTTTTTAAAGTCAATAATAACAGAGCTACAGTCAATAAACGAAATAACAAGAAAACCTTTTTTCGAGATATCAAGTTGACCGTGCATTTTTTCGAAAAAAACAAAAGGTTCATTCGATTGAGCTCGTAAAACTGAAATTCTTTCCCCATTTGATCGTCTCCCTATCTCCGCTGGTTTCCGAGATCCCCATGTTAAACATCTGAAAAAACCTATATAATAGACCATGTTTTATATGTATACCTATATCGTTGATTTTGATTGACGATTTTCTTATTATTTAATATAATTTATTAAATAATTAATATACCGAAAGGACATAAATATTTTTAAACGGATAAATTCCGAAAAAAAAAACAGTGTTTGTTTAAAATTTAGATATGATTGCTTGCTCGTTTTATAAAGTTTACTATTAAGAAGAAATGTAGATATTTCTTGTGCTGTTCTTTGTGCATTTTTAAAATTACGAAATTTGTGGCTGTTGTGGCCACCAAAATAAGCAGAGGAATTACCAATTCTCATTACTCTACCTTATGCTTGGCAGTTCTACAGCAGGAGTTTGAGTTATTTCCATAAATGCAAATAATTATCCCTGAAATTACTCATAAATTCAAAAAATTATACAGGTATCCGCGGAAAAACGAAATATTCTGAATACTTACGAATCAATACTTTTTTCGTAAACCCACTGAAATCCGTCAGTTTTTTATCTAAGGGGACAAATCATCTCTGTATCCTCAACCCGCATGCAAGGGAACAGCGGCATCTGTCAAATTCAGATTTAAATAACACTTGGCAGACTCTAATAGCCCAAGGCTAATAGTACCTTGGTGTAAGAAATAAAACATTTTCTGTTTCTGCCCAATCGCCCGATTTCGGGGTACAGCCTTCGCCAAAATTTGAATTTTTAAATACCTCGGAAACTACAACAGATTTCTTTTTTGTAGAATATAATTTGAAGTATATTACATAGGCTTCAAGATGACTTGAATTATTTTCGGAAAAAATTAATAACTGGAGACCGAGGACCCTATACTCCCCTTTTTTTACAATTTTTTTCTTTTTCTTTTCACAAATAAAGTCGGTATGTAGAAAACGGTGCTGTATTAGCAAACATAGACAGTTAATAATAATTATGATAAAAGTAATAAATGATATGGGAAAACGATAATGAAACATTACTTGTCATTGATTGTGGATAAATATATTGATATTTATCTAGAAATCATTTATTATTTCGATAACGTTAGATAATGTTGAACTGGCCACAGGCGATCGTTTCAAATAATGTATGAGAAGCATTATTTTGTGAAGATTAAATTTGAAGTTTGGCATGATATTCTATAGAGCAATGTTAATATAGCTAACATGTTTAACATTGATATTATAATTATACATATTATAATTATGCTATGTAATTATTGCAGTTAATGGTAGTCAGTATAAAAGTGTTCAAAACACAGGTATTGCTTGCACCACGAACAACGCACAAAAGCAGATTTTTTTCAAATACTACACAAGCGCGTAGACTCTGCATCTAATCCCGACCTTTCATCCACGTATCCACTCTTATATACCACGAGTATTTGAAGACGTCGAAGAATCTTAGCGAACCAGATTGTAGGTTAGTGATTGCGGCTTAATAATACTCTTTCTCCGGTACAAATCAATGGCGTAGTTCATAAGAATCACTGCATCAGAAAATGTTCCAATAAAAATCTTCTATAATCTAAAACCAAACACATCTAGAGGTTGTACCATTGCCGTTTTTTAGGGATATTTAAAATGTTTACAGCTTTATCTTTTGGCACCAATTTCCACAATGGCCACAATGTTCGCTTTCTGATCTCGCATTCCGCAAGAAAACATCTGTTAGCCAGGTTTTGAAACGATTTGAAGTGAGCTTTCCAGACGTAGAGAAAGAAATATACACGTTTATGGGTCTACATAATGATTGCGCAACTCGTGGCCCAAACGTATTCGTAGATTCCTTTAATACTAAAAAAATAATGGCGAAAGTAAGCGTCCATCTGCCGAAATGTCTTGTAAAATTGTATAACTATGTGTTGTAGAGTTCATAGATTGCACAACACTTTCAACGGTTTTCTGACCCTTTACTGCCAAAGTACGACCGGAGTGCATATATTAAATCCACTCTCATCGGCGTTGTATACGTTGCTTCCGCCGAAACTAGTGATATGGGGTTTGACTTCCTTAATAAAATTATTGCTTGACAGCCGTAGGTGTCGACCGAGTAATAAATTTTGTTATTTTGCATGACAAAATATTATGTACTTTCTTGTAAAAAAATAAAAAATACCCTTACCACCTCGATGAGTGAAGAACTCCTGGATACGTATTTCGGCAACTAAGTTG
>JARFOC010000652.1:208532-234199 GCA_031763485.1 Osmoderma eremita
TTCACATAATTATACTAAATATATTTGTTACTAAGCAAGGTGTCAAGTGTTTGTTTTACTTCAAGAAAACAAGTGGTCAAACCAGGAGGAATTCGTACAGTGATCTATATTATCAATATCCCGGAAGGAGATTCCGCCAACTGACAGTTACAATGAAGTAATGGATAGTCAGCCTATGACATAGGTGTTAAAAATAAAAGCTATAACGACAGAGTCTGGTTTCTATCGAATGGTCAGCACCATCAGCATGCCACAAGAAACCGGGACGACTTAAGGCCGTCATTCCACCGACTCACATGCACACAAAGATCCCAGTAGAAATAAGACAACTATCATCCATAAATTTCGCAAAGCAAGTGAAGAAATTATTAATAGAGAGGGAGCCATATTCCATATTTGAATTTTTACAATCTTATTTATACATTTTCGTTTTATTTGTCATTTGTTATGTTTATTTCTGTTTTGTTTGTTTCATACCAATTTTTAATTTTAATTTTTATCTTATATTGTATATTATATTTTATCTATTGACTTTACACTATGTATGTAATGAAGCAGTACATGACAATATATGTAATCGTTATTGCAGACAATAAACTATATCTATGCCTAGTGATTACCGTGGTATGAAATGAAAAGTACAAACTTTGATTTGGAAGTAAACATAATTCCTGAGCAGAAGCGAAACCTATAATAGTGAGATAACAAGACGACAGAAGTTAACAAACCTTTTAAAAAGAAGTTTAAGAAATAAAGCCTTATGCGGGGATTGCGGGGAAATATTTGCAATTTCAAACATTTCAGTCTTGTTGACTGTACACTTAATTTATAAGAATTTAAAATAAAAAATACCCTTACCACCTTGTTGAATAAAGAACTCTGAATATGTATTTCGGTAATTAAGTTGCCATCCTCAGCACAAAACCACAAAGGAAAAGAATGTCAGACGTAGCACTCTGGGAGAAATTCACCTCACAGAACACCACTAATAACATAGATTTGGCCCTCATAATCTATGTGTTAATAGACTGCTTAATGGTTAAACATCGTGCAATGATCCGCTTACTAATAATTGTTAATTGTCTAGGGGGCCGGTAAAAATTAATTACATTAAGTAAATATTGTAACAATAAACGACAAGCAACGGTAAACATATTTGGGATTATGAAAATACCAAGCATAACAAATACAACGATGGAATTAGTATATTAGGGATAAACCTGCATTACCTAAATCAATAACCTCACAATTAAGAATCTTGCATTCGTTCTAAATTTGTATACACTTGCCATACAATTTATTCTAGGGGATCCTATAAATATAAATACTATTATATCTATTGTTACAATGAAACACAAGCAATATATCCTGGATTATGAATACAACAGGCATAAACATAACTAACACTCCTATTAAGAGTATTACAGTCACCCCGGATTTGTTTATACTGGCCACACTATTTATTCGTATAAATTAGAATGCGGGATAGGTCCTTTGTCAGAATTCATAACTTTGTTCTTAATCTCCAATC
Organism: Osmoderma eremita; assembly: GCA_031763485.1. Classification (NCBI taxonomy): domain Eukaryota; kingdom Metazoa; phylum Arthropoda; class Insecta; order Coleoptera; family Scarabaeidae; genus Osmoderma; species Osmoderma eremita. Next base: position 210,064 of record JARFOC010000652.1, read on the forward strand.
CAATTCTCTAAGATTAAGGACTTGTTTCACTAACGTAAGATTTTCTGTTGAAATGCCGTGACCTGTTTCCGTAATATGCTGGGGAACGCTAGACTTTTCTGGTCTACCTCCTCTAAAATCTAATACAATCTACTTCATAAATTCCTGATTTCTGATGTACACTAGCGACACTTTCTAATTGTACGACCTAACGCTCAACGTAGAGCCTACATGCGTAGCATGGATAGTAGACAGCCCATTGCATTCATTGGCTGCCTGGCAAAGTGTAAACACGAATGAGAAGAAATTTGTTTGATGTTTCAGGTATTCCGAATAAAATAATACTGTAGTCGTATTAAATTGTTTTGAAAGGTAATATCTCTTACTTTTTGCGGTGAACTTTTTTTATCTGACCCAAACACTCGGAAAATATTTTTAAATTTAACTTCAAAATTACTCATAAATAAATAGGCGATAAATGGGGATAAACTATTACCCATTGCTGTGCCATGATGTTGTTCGTAGCTTATTTCCTATCAGAAAATAATTCTGCCACATGCACACTCAACTTGATGTATTCATCAGTTTTTCTACTGTCCAAATTATTTTTTACTAATAGACCTTCCAAATATTTTAGGGTTTCTGGAATCGGTACCGAAGGAAATAATAATAATAAACTAACATCAAATGAAACTAAAATCTCACCGTCTTTCAATCTATGATTAGTATGAGAATAAAAAATCTGAAAAATTTAAGAAAAACTAAATTACCAGATCCTACCGGACTTAATCGAAATTACCCGATTCTACCCGAATTACCCGAAAAAACTTGTCAGTCACTTATAAAACTTTGTCAGTGTCACAACACGGCAGCCCTTAACACCAGCCGATACCGAAAATATATAGAAAGGAAAGCAAAAGTTCAATAAAAACCATAAATATATAACCCACGCAAAAGGAAATACACCCACAACACCCACGCTCCCAGCCAAAATGTAAAGACGCGACTCCTGCTCCCACCCTCGAAAAATAAAATAAAAATAAGTAAAAAATATAAAACTTAAAGTAATGAAAAAATTTTTAAAAACATTAAAAAGGTAACTATTATGATTAATAAAAAATATGAAATAAAAATTACTAAAAATATAAATAAAACACCAGCAATATAAAAATAAAAAATTTGAAAAATTAAAAAAAAAACATTAATTAACCGATCCTACACGACTTAGCAAAAATTGCCAGATTCTATCTGACTCAACCAATAACCCCTATTTTATCCCAGTTAGTCGAAATTACCCGTCCCACTCGATTTAGCCGAATTTACTCGATCTTACCCGACTCAGCCGAAACGTGATCACCAGCCGCCGCTGATTATTATTGTATTTATTTTTGTGGGGAAGCGATTTAAAGTCTAAATTAAAAATATAATGTAATGCCGTTTTAATTAGTGCGTAATTGAAATTTTATGTTGTATATGTATGTAAAAAGTAACTTCAGAAATTACTTTATTTTTGATTACTGCTTTTGTGCAACTTTGTCAGTGCTGTGACACGGCAGCCCTTAACACCAGCCGATACCGAAAATATATAGATGTTAAGGAAAGCAAAAGTTCAATAAAAACCATAAATATATAAAGCACGCAAAAGGAAATACACCTACGACACTCACGTTCCCCGCCAATATGTAAAGACGCAACTCCTGCGTCCACCCCCGAAAAAAATTGACCAAGATGGAGGTCTGTTGATTGAGCTCCTGTAATCAATTCAGGCTGTTGGGGAGAGGCATGTATTATTATTATTATTATGACCTGTGGTATGACGTTTTTTTTTTTTTTGTAATCCATTATACAATTTCCCTCATCCCTTTTTCAATAGAGAGCTGCATTTGAATAATAAGGCATCTGGAGTGATGGAAACCTTGGATTTACGTATCCTAATCCCATGATTAGATTAGTTCACGAATTCTGACTCTTCCTATAAGTCAATTCGCTCTACAGAAAACTGTATAGCGCCTATGCGAATAACGCACAATGTTGCCACATCTTTTTGGGGTAACTATTAGTGCTGCGTAACCGAGCAGATCTTGTAACCGGTTAACTGTATGCACATAATCAATTAACCGGCGTGACCGGTCAACCGTAGTGGTCAATAGATCGTAAAAAACGAAATAATTACCGAGGTATAGAACTTATTCCGATAAAAATAAACAGATACCTAAACTAACTTTATCTAGCTAACTTCACTCTATTCAAATTGTTTGAAAATATTGTCAAGAGTAGTGAGATAGGTATGTTGATTATGCAACTAGAAAAAGGTTATAAATAGTCCCATAAGAGCCTGGTATTGTTTTCTAAAAGACGGATGGACTATACATCCCTATATTAGTAGGAATGGAGACAAGTGCTTGCTATTTTCCCAGCCTTGTTACTTCTTTGTGTTACACATGGTTTTATAATTTCTAAATATTTCTTTGCTCTTTGTACATATAAAACACAAGGAGTGCTTGCTTGCTTGCTGTGGTTGCCAGTAAGCAGGCTTGAAATAGATTATTCTGGTTATTATAGAAGCTAATAGACCTTTCTCACAAAAATAAGACAAGGACACGTTATTGTATTTACTGAGGTAGAAAAAGATGCTACACTTGCCAGTGTGGAGTATGTTTTTGTCTGTGGAACAACGTCTCCATCCAACACCGGTTCATCGTTTTTAGGGAATTTTATTTACTGTGACTGTCATCTGTTTTTTAAATCGGCTTCACAGAACTAAAATGTGTCGTGGCAACATTTCTCCTAGCACCTGGGTGTTCAACTGTCGTTTGTGACAGGTAACAGTTTGTTTGCTGCTATAGCAAATAGTGAATGAAATTATAAAAGTAAGAAATCTCAATGATGGAAAACCGGGGTAAAACGGATAAACCAGTAAACACACATAGAGTACAACGAGATAAACATAACCTCATTTATTTCTGCGACACCAAATGAAGTTGGAAAAATCCAACTACATTTACTGCTGCCAAATGATGATTTTACAGAAAGAAGGGTTGAAGGGAATACCTAATGCTTAGTTTTAATTGGTTGTTGAACTGTGGCTGGCCACACGTTTGTGCTCTGTGAAGCCGGCTTTAAACAGTTTGCTAGGCAGTGCTGACAACTGTTTTACCTGATGCCCACAGGCTGCGCGCACAGTTCGGGTAAATTGAGAAAGGTCAATTCTAAATGTTTCATTACTGTGCTTACGAGTAAATATTAACGGTTATTGTAAATAAAACACTCACTCACAACATAATGACCTTTAATAAATGACAATTACATGTGTATTCATGATGATAAATTGTGCATGTACTTACAATATGATGTTCATGATGACTTAAAAATACATCGACTACTTTAGCTAAACATTTAACAATAACTAGTGTGTATCACATACGTGGTGAAACACAAATTATTTCACATCGGTGGTCATAAGGAATATTTGACATATGTATTTGCAACTGCGCCGAACAGCAGTATAAGCGAAAATCGATACGTTAAATATTCTCCCATATTTTCTTGCATAAAAAAGGAAACGAATATGTAAATAACCAACATTCAGTTCTTCAGATTGTTTGGAGCTTGCATGTGCATTTTTTACAAGTGCAGGTAGCATAATTATTATTGTATTTTAAATCTATATGTATATTTTTATCGTTTAATTGTAAAAGTAACAACACTGTACACTGGAAAATATTAAGATTATACGGTATATGTATGTATATATTTTAATTAAATATACAGTATTTTATATTCGATTAGTCGTTGCTATAAGTTTCCTTTCTTATAATTTCATATACCAATTATCATCTAATGTATTAATTATATAGTAATTATTATGGTCGACAACGTTTTTAACTAGATTAGCAAGCCAGGCTAATTAAAATTTTGGCGGAAGTGTCTAGGCAATAGCATAAGATACTATATATAGGCACCACATATTAAATTATAGCTTAGATATTAACTGCATGATTCATTTAGTTTTGCAATTTTCTTGGGATTCAAATTAAGTTTAAGACTTAAATTCAATCTTATACCTACAGCTGGTATGTATTGGGTGGTCCATTTATCTTGTCATACATTAATATTTTGAAAATACTTTATCAACAAAAGCTTTAAGTAAGTTTTAAGGTCTCTTAATGTGTCCCACGAGGCAAGGGTAATACTGCAGTAACGGTCGAATCGCGTTAATTCTTACAGAATAAATTTTAAGCAAAAAAGTACTAACAATTCAAACTGAAATTAATATTCCACGACATATTTAAACAACAAAAAATAACTATTCTAAACCTTGCCAATGGAGCAAAAATAAATTATGGTTTATGACGGACAAAAAACAAAAACATATACAGTTGGAAATTTCATATCTGCTAATGGGAGCGAAACATATGTATGAAAACTGTCGAGTTGCCAATGCAATATATGTACAATCAAATACTCATATCATGTCTCCCCAATGAGATAGGATGAGGGAATAGCATATGTATTTTAAACTACAAACAAGTCAAACTAAACATTCGATCATTACCACTTGACGAAATCCAACATGTCACAGAAACTGTAAACGATAATTTCTTATGGGCCATGGGTATATCATATTCATTCTCCCGTGTATTTGCTTATTTTAGTATTAGCATATCAGAAATTTACAAATACGGCAGCCACTCCCTTATCTTCATAAGTAGCGGTAAAATATATGTGGATGGTGTGTCCTTTACCCACTTTGGCGACAACTAAATCATATTTGAGCGCTTGTGTATGTTTTCGTTCGGTATCTTCTATAAGTGGAGGGATTTCAGAACTATAGTTAAAGTTTTTTGTTACGTGTTTTTACCCGACGTATGCGATAAGAACGCACAAGTTGCTTTTGGTGTTTTAAAGTAGGTAAACCATTTGCTCATTTCGATCTATTACGGAGACATGAGCTCTATATTTGACTGTACGTGGTGGGGACTCTGCCTTCGCTAGATGCATACGCAAGCGAGCGGGCAGCGCTGATCGCAAGCGTACATTTATGCTGTTTAATCGGCGACAGCGCACTATCAACTGCAACAACTGCTGGTACCGCAGAAAGGGCGAATCGTACGGTTTGGCAACGTGCTAGCAATAATGCATTGAAATCGGCATCCAAAATGAAAATTTTCTATATCTGTATGACGTTGTGTGGCAAAAAATACCTATTAAATGGTATTTAAGGCTCCCACACACCAACGCGAACTTTCTTCACGAATCGGAATCCGCGGGACACCTCACATCGTAGCGAAATAAGTCGCCCAAGGTTTCGATGAAAATCACTTGTTATGAACCAAATTTGTATGAATAAACAAAGTATGTAAACGCATAAAAGAAATATTTTCTAAATTCAGTCAAAACACATCTGTTGCATACTAATTTAAATTAAAAATGCTAAATTTTATGCATGTAGTACTTTTTTAACTTTTATATTCTTTTATAGAAAAGAAAATGTATGTATGTGTATATGGTATGTAAGGATGGGCGATATATTTAAAACTATTATTAATAACCGTTTCCGGCCGATAACTCTTTCAACCGGTTCTCGATATTAACAGTTACCAAAATAACTAGTAGCAGATAACGCCTAATATCCCCTCAAGAAGGGATAGGCTCAGCGTTCTTCGTCGCTTATACGACTGTTTACTGTTAGATAGAATACAAAGCGGTACATCATTCCTCGTTCATTTAAGAGAAAAACAACGGATAGGAAGCGAAAAAAAACCGCGAGTCAAAATCCGCTGCGAAATAAGCGCGGTCAAAATCGCAGTCTACGCGGCGAAGTCGCGCCGGTCTGAACGTGTAGATTTACTGCCGTATAAACAATATGATGCGAATCTTAAATGACGCGAATATTCGCAGCGGACGCAGAATACTCGCGTTGGTGTGTCGGAGCCTTTATAATACGCGAACATACTGCATGCCAACAAACTTGGTTCGGTATCGCTCTCTCCAGGCGTGCGACGACCAACTTCGTAAGTTGGTTCTAAATTTTCCCATGCGTTGTGAAGTAGACGCATTAGCTTAAATAATAGGGTGAAGGACATAGGGTCCTACCCTAGTTGAGATGCGAGTTCATCATCATGCCAACAATTTGGAACATGAAGTAAGCCCAAAATAAATGATGTAGAATTTTGATTCAAAGATCATCTCATTGTGTAAGCGGTACCTTCATGAATAAGGTGAAAGTATTCTGTATAAAAAAAATGACTTCGCCTTCAGCAATCATAAAAATTTCTCACGATAATTGGACCAGCCAGTACAGTAGATAAGTGTATTGTCCGAGGTTTAGAATTACTTATTGTTTAGAAAAAATCTAGTTTAATTCTTAATTTTCAAACATTAATGTGTCAATTCAATGTTATTTTGCAAACTACAATTCATACGCAAATATACTTTAGTACAGATTGTGAGGAAGTATAATAAACACACTGAACCGAATCAATCCTTACCTAATAGAAGGGCAATTCAAACTAGGTATAAAGAACATATCGCTCATTATCGATATGGGAGAGCAGATATGTCGTGTTGCTGAACATATCTCACTAACTGGACACAATATAAATGTAGATAATTTAAAATTGATAAAATCAGTATCTTTGACGCGCAAACTAGACATTAAATAGAATACAAACCTTGTTAACCCAGAAGGACAAGTTGGTTTCTGGATTTAATACAGTAACTGCGGTGTTTCAGGAATTCGCGTTCGGGGGTGTGTGAGCGGTTGTAGATATTTTGTGGATGGAGGGAAAGGGAGGAAGTAGTACATGGTTTTTGTTGTTTATGATAGGAATCCACGGATTCCCAAAACACGTGTTCCGAATTAATCAAACAATTGGGAGGTCAGTGATCCTATAGAGTGTGTTTAAATATACTTTTAGAAACCATCAAAGGATATGGATCACATAATATAGAAAAGTTCTTAAAGAATAAATAAATATTTACAAAAGTATATCTATTAATAACATATATTTTTAACAAATCGGTTTAAAGAATTGCTTACATTTAATATGGAAGTCAGTATTTCATATAACTAACTGTGAACACGAGTATAAGTTTTAATTAACAATTTTAATCAATTTTAAAGAATTAAAGTAAATGTATTGGAAAAATATTGTATAAAATGTAGAACATATTTACCTCTTGATTACTACATTTTCCTATGGGATATATAACATAATTGGCTACATCGACATTGTCTATTATTTAACAAGTCACTGATACCTACATATTTCACAACAATATCTATTCCATATTTTAAAATATGACAAAAGATGAAAAATGATAGTGGAGGTTTGTGTACCATGAGCTATTTTAGACATCTCTTCTTCATTTTTGGTACTTGATTAATAATAAAAGTCGTATGATATATATATATATATATATATATAAATATTAATACGTTTACAACATACTAATGAAGAGAAAGATTCAGCGTATTCAATAAATGAAAAAAAAATAATGTTAATTTTATGTAAATTCTTATAAGCTATGCTACTGTGAGTTTACTTTCTTCTCTGTCTGTTAATATACAATTTAAAACCAACGGTTCCAATTACAGGAGATGATATTTATCTATCTTACACAATACAGATCAAAAGACAAATCAATTTAATATGACACCGACATTATGAATCAAGTACGAGATCTTATAATTGGCGACATTTCAATAATAAGAGAGCGCCTATAAGGTATTTATATCTACGATTATTGATTATACATACAGGTGATGCATTAATCTGTAAACGCTCGATATATCCCATATCACACAAGATATCAAAAAAAGTTATTTACGGAAATTGTAGACAGTCTTAAACTTAACATTTTAAAACTATTTTCATGTATACACAGATTGAGATTAAGTTCATGCCACACACTCCCAATGTACAATTTCATTGAATTATACAGCGTGTTTCAGAAATTATGGTCAATTTTATATGAAAGTCACTGTGAGATCAAGGTCCTGTATACTGCAAATGAGTCTGAAATTTTTTCTACGTGTATAAATTTTTCATATATAATACATTAATTTTTCATATATAATACATTAATTTTTCGATTACTTCAAATGGATAGGTATTTTATATCATAAAAAGAAAGAATAGTTTAGGTACTTTCATTTTTATTAAGCACTCTATACCTAGTCATTACTTTCTAAGATATTTTAAAATAATTTTATAAAAGTGAGATTTTTAATAATTATTTTAATGTAACAGGTTAATCGTGGGAAAATGGCAGTAAGATAGTAAGACCTAGGAGATTATGCAATTGGATCACACTTTTTGGAAGGACGAGTGATGGTCAAGTTTATTAGACTTTTAGAAAATCATTTACGGTTATTATTGGAAAATGTTCCCCTAAACGTTCGTCAAAGGATGTGGTATCTGCATGATGAAGCTTCGTTAGTTCACACTACTTTAATATACGATCATCTAGACACCAACTTCCCTGAAAGATGGATAAGGAGACGGGAACCAATTTACCGATTAGCTCGATCATCAGAGTTCACTAAAATTGACTTCTTCATATGGTCGTATGTAAAAAAAAACCTTGTAAGTCAAACATCGCCAACTACACAAGGTGATTTGAAAAATAGGATAAGAGAAGCATTATCGAGTATTATTTAATTAAAAGAAATGTAAGCCGATCGCTTGAAGAACGGCTGCAATGTTGTAATGATAGTTCGGGTGGGTATTTTGAACATTTACTATAGAACTACATCGTAAACAGTTGGGTTAATTAATTAAGTTTTTTTAATCATTAGTGTAAGTTATAAATGCTTGTATTTTGTAGTTGTATTAAACATTAAATTGACATTTTTCCATGACTAACTTGTTATATTTAAATAATTTCAAAAAATCTCACTCTTTAAAAAGACTTCAAAATATCTTAGAAATCAATAACTTTAGGCATAGAGTGCTAAATATAAATGAAAGTACCTACACTATTCTTTCTTTTTATGATATAAAATACAGGTTGTTCCATTTGAAATAATCGGAAAATTAATATATTTGAGTTTTGACTCGCCCTGTATTAAGTTTCGACAATTTTGAAAAATGTTTGCAATATACGGGATCTTAAACTTAGAGTGATTTTTATATAAAATTGACCATAACGTCTGAAACACGCTATATAATTCAATGAAATTGTACCTTGGAAGTGTGTGGCATGAGCTTCATCTAAATCTGAAACAATATACAGGATGTTCCACATAAGAAAACGAATGTTTGGTTCACCCCAATGATATGCAACATCCTGTATATAAGAAAATAATTTTAAAATGTTAAGACAATTTTTGTAAATACCATTTTTTGATTATTTATATGCCAACGGATATATCGAGCTTTACCACACTAATGTGTCGCTCCATACAAATATTTTGAACGTTACCTTGATCATTCATCAAGGTACACAGATCTTCGCTGTTAGTTGATATGCACCTACGTTCATGTTTTCAGGCGCCAACATCAAGATAATTGTGTGAAAAATAAAAAGAAAACTATAAATTAAATGTTTATTTTTGCAAAAACAATGTTTGTAAGTCTACAATATATTTAAATGTACAGCATTTCTTTTTTAATATTTACATGACTATGAAGTGTTTACGTAAAATACTAATGTGATTATGATAAATAAAACTATATGTAAAAATAATAAATACCTAAATGTTACACAACATTGGTTTGGTATGTACATGTATGTTTATTTAATTTTAATTATTTGGAAATAGATAGAAAGATACTTAATTGAGAATTTGTCGTGTGTAATTGAATTTTGTATAAAGTCAACATGATATACTTATTGTTTCACACAAAACTAAGGTAAAATACTGCGGAGGCAATCCTATACTATATTATTTTTCTAGTGATATTAATAGTGCTTTATCACTAATTTAGTGGAATAATCTTCGCATTTTAAGGATATAGTATATCTTCGTGTTCACTATATCTGGTTATTAAAGCAATTTGTGTGTAAACTTTTCAAAACGTACAAATGGTAACTCGAAAAGTAGGTAAAACAAATATAATTGATGCAGAGTACAATATGATAATTGTGTATTATAGAGATTGAATACCGAGTAAGTTGCATCACATAAGGCTCATACATCTTGAGTATGATTATTATGTCGTTTAATCTTATATCATACCCCATTCTTAATAAATATGAGGGGAATACCATAAATATGTTTTAACGTTTACTTATCTGTTGAACAGGTCTATAACATCACAATAACTTTCTTTTTTTTTGTTTTTTATGTGTTACCACGTTGCATGGAAGCTATGTTTTTTGTTTAGTATTCATGGGAAATTAGTAACTTATGCGACTTGTAAAGCGCACGTTCTTTTTATATTGTAATAAGTTCAATTTAAAAAAAGTACTGGCTTATTTATTAGTTAAATACAAGTAGATTTGTTTGAATCAATGATGAAACACCACAAGTGCATGTTGTCACATGATCAAGTAAAGATGAGTCAACCCTAGAACTTTCATTTACTTTCAAAAGCTAGAAGAAATTGAAATGTTGAATAGTTTCAGAAATAAAATAATTGACATTAATTACAGCAGAATTCCCCATATAAATATTTAATTATTTCATATACAGTTGTACGGGCGTAATTCGAGAAATTTTCAGCCTCAACATGAAGGTGGCGTTAGTCGTCAAAAATATGCTGGTTATGTAGTTGCCCATTCGTTGAAAGATACCTTTTGATTATTCAGTTTGGTCGCTCAGTTTTTGTTTAACAATCGGTTATCTCAGTGTTTCCATAAAAATGGAAAAAATTGAATATCGAGCCGCTATTCAACTCTTGCATTTGAAGGGCATTACGCCTACGCAAACTAAAGGCGCAATGAAATTTTGGACAACTGATTTTAAACGTGGTCCTACCCGCTTGGTTGACGATCCATGTTCGGGGCGGCTAAAAACTGCAACCTCTACCGAAAACAGAATAGTTCACCAAATGGTACTTAACAATCGTTGAATTGAGGTTAGACACATAGCAGAGGCACGTCGAAAGAACATGTTAGTCACGCTTTCGAATGAATATTTACCAAGAGTCTTTGAAGCAGTTTAAGCAAAATAAGTCGGAGTTTTGGCATCGATTAGAAACTGTAGATGAAACCTTGATACTTGATACACCACTACACTCCTGAAACCAACACACAGTCGAAACGGTGGACTGCGGCTGTAAATTGGTACCGATAAAGGCGAAGACTGTTTTATCGGTCAGAAAAGTGATGGCCACTGTTTCTGGGATAGCCATGGAGTTGTGCTTATTCACTATCTGGCAAAAGAAAAAAAAGTAACGGGGGTATACTACGCATCATTATTTGACAAGCTAAAGGCAGAAATTGCGGAAAAACGGTCGCATTTGTTTTACCAAGACAACCAATCGTCTAACACTTCAATGGTCGCCATGACAAAATCCATGAATTGGTGTTCGAACTGATGGACCACCCACCGTATTCACCAAATTTCGCCCCTAGCAAACTTTACTGTTTCCTATTCTCAAAGCTTCGCTCGGAAGGCAGAGATTTTCATTGAATGAAGAGACAATGACGCTTATTTTGCCAAACAAGGTGCCAACTATTATTTGGACGAAATTTAAAAAAAATGGGAGCATCGTTGGGAAAAGTGTATAGATTTACAAGGAGGCTAAGTTGAAAACTAAAACTGAATTTGACAAAAAAATTACTTGTTTCTGTGTTGGGTTGGAAACTTTTCAGACTACCCTCGTATTTGGTATTAATACCGTATTTATGAGAAGTGCAGAGAGTATTTCAGCAAAAACAAAAAGGAAATAAAGAGTCCAGAAACCATAGATCTAACTATTTCTTCTTTACGTGTTTAATTTCGTTAACAAAAATCTGCTTGGATGGACAGCAATCTTAGTGACAAAATACTCAAAGTCAAGAAACTTGCCACTACGTGCTCTTCTTATATAGGATGACCCATTGCATTGGAGAATAGTTTCCACATTCACATCACGTATTCAACTCATGGATCAGGGCGTTATCGAATGGTTGAGAAAAGCCACAGGTGAAAGTATATTGAATCTGTTTTCTGAAATGGTTGTAGTCTTCTTCAGGCGATAAAAACTTTAATCATTGAAGATGCTGTTTGCGCAATTGCACAGTCGATGGAGCAAATGAAAGAAAGAAGAAACCGTAGACCAAAGGTGGTGCTGGAAGATGTTGGTTATATCCAGAATTATATAGATTACAAATGATATTAGGCTCACTGACGTAGAAGAGTAGTTGATTGAGAGTGATACTCTAGAAGGTAGTAACCACAAAGACTTTAATAATGATGAAATTGTTACTGCAGTTATGTAGCAGGATCTTGCCGAAAATCAAACGATAACGATCCCGTGGAGTAGATATCGCTGACGCAAACAAGCATTCGGATAACATTGGAATAACATTATTCTTCAACTCCTATAGACATTCTGTGTATAAAAAGTGGAGGGATACTGCGGCTAAAGCTCAAATGTCGAACTTAAAACAAAGGTATACAGTACGTTAAGGCTTGGTATTGTCAAGCCGATATACGCCGGGAACGTTCGTGCTAGAGCTAGTAATATTCAAGCAACTTGTAGTTTCTTGTAATATGTTCCAATATATGTTGAGATTACATTCGGCATAAATGTATACGAGGGGCGTTCAAATTTAAACGAGAATTGAAGGCGGGCGGTCATGTAAGAGACACGACTGGATTGGATACTGGTGGAGATTGTGTGACGGAGTCATGGGAGGCGAGAACTGTCACCGACGCGACTTTGACATCGTTAATGTGACTGTAGCAAAGATGAGCGAGGGCAAAGTACACCCGTCTGATGCGCATCATTAAGTTTTGGTCGGAGGGGGGCTGTCCGACAGAAATTTTTCGAAAACTGCGAGAACAGTTTGGTGCAAACACCATTTCTCAAGCACAAGTGTTTTGATGGCATAAAACATTTTCTGAAGGATGAGAGAGAGTCGAAAATGAACCCAAGATCGCCAACCTAGGACGAGTTTAACGGCGGAACACATTCAAGTGGTTCGTGAACTTGCAAATGACCGCCACCTCACTGTCGCTGAAATCGCGTCTGAGGTAAACATCAGCGTTGGGAGTATCCATTCGATCATCCATGATGAGCTCGATTTCAGCAAGTGCGGCTCGTTGGGTAGAGGAACAAAAAAAACGTTCGCCTTGACATCTCCCTGCTGCATTTCACTCGTTATCAGACTGAGGGATACCCTCTTCTTAGTCGCATACCTGTGACGGGTGTTGGGTTCATCATTACACACGCGAGAGTAAGCAAGCAAGCAAAGCCAAAACGCGCTGGTCAGCGAGGAAAGTTCTCGCGACGGCTCTGGGATTCAAAAAGCGTCCTCTTACTGGGTTTCCTTCGCGACCAGAGAACAGTTAATGCTGTTTGTTACTGCTCTCTTTTGGAAGTGAAAGTGGCTTATCGGACCAAAAGACGAGGACAACATTTTGCGCGAGGAACGTCATTTTGCTACACGGCAAACCAAAGCGCCTGGAATTGTAGGATATGTTCTGGAAGACCCTTGAACACACAGTCCCGACCTATCGCGGTGTGATTTCCACTTGTTTGAGCCACGAAAAGAGGCTTTAGGAGGACATCGCTTCAACAATAATTCCGGAGTGGAGGTGTTGATGCGCAATTGGCTCCACATCTGCCCTGCTTCTTTTTACGGTGATGGCATTAAGAAACTGCCAACTCGGCGGGAAGAATGTATAAACAAAAGGGGAGACTGTATAGAAAAATAAGGTATTTTTTTATTTTTTTTTTTCATCAATAAATCTAAAACAACACAATTCTCGTTTAAATTTGAACGCCCCTCGTAGATACTTTGTAAGCAAGAGAAACGTTTTGCGTTAGCTACTGCAACGTTATTGTGCACTTTATATCGCTGAATATTATCTGTTAGATTGAACATCGTAGATGTGGACTTCGTTTAAGTTCGGCTAACAATAACTTTTAACGATTTGTATAACAGACTACTTTTCACGAATATGGTTCATACGAAGTACACAAGTAATTTCCTTACATTCCTTCATTAAGTTTTAATCATAGAAAATATAAATTGCATTTACATACTTAAATACTAAATACTGCAAATATTAAATAATATTGACTCTAAGAATACCGTATGTACTTTTGTGTTTTAATAAATTTGTTTGCTTCGATTATTATCCGACCTATTTCGTGTTTCGACTTTTGCCCTAGGTGATGGATAAACGGAATTCTACTGCACACTCAATTGCATACATGCTTCCTGTATTTTATGTATGTTTATCGAATGAATTGGTATAAAAGTTACTTTTTTTCCCCTTCTTCCCTAGTAGTAAACCGTATTTGAGTCATTTTTATTTGATCACAAAGTAACATAGCTACATTAAAAAAAAGGAATCCACTGAAAATTATAGTATAGCAAGTTATTTTATATCTAGTTATTCTTGAAATAAGATTTTCGATTAAGTACGTCTGCGTGTTTAATTATATTACTTAGAAGCGCAGATAGTAAAGTGAACGTGTAATCAAATATAAACGCGAGTTCTAAAACTAAAATGATATGTAATATTAATTATTCATAACAATGTCTGCGTATAAAGCTAAAATTGAAAAAGTTTATAACAAATGCAGGTCAGTCAATACGTTAACAAATATTTTGGAACATTCTTTTAACACATTCTTCTTACAAGAAAAGAAGGTCGACTATTAAATATTACCTTTATTATTTTCTTTACTTAATTGTATGGCTAATTTCAGATCAGCCTCCTCTTGATTCTGTCGCTTTTTACGATCTTCTTCGAGTCTCAAGCTTTCTTTCGCCGCCCACGCCAACTGTTCGTCTTCAGATAGTATAGTTTTGCTGAGGGGGGCTGAAAGTCTACCGGTATCACTAAACAAAGAATTGGTATCTGGTAATGGTGCGGATTGACGACCATGTAAACCGAACGGGTCGAAAACATCATCTTTTTTCGTGCCTACAGGAAGACCAAATGCATCCACGTTACTTTTTTTCGGTTCTTCTTCTATGGGCTCATCGTCAAACGCAATGTTAAACGGGTCTTCGTAGCGGTAATCTCTAAATGGATCATCGGTAAACTCTAGACCTTTAGCGGGCGTCGTATTCGACTTCTTGGAGAACTGAAGAGGAGATGTGAAGGTTATTTTAATGCTGAAAAGTAGTGTTGTTGTGTTAGTATTTAACCCTGGAACCTCGTCTAGTTAGTAAGGCTGTAAGGAAAAAGTTTTCGAAGAAAGGCAGGTAAGTACTTGCGCATAACTACATGGCCAGATGTTGCCCTGACTATTGGATAAAGAGCTAAATAAAAGAAACATAAAGAAATAAATTAGTAAAAATTAAAATCAGCGGCATAAATACAGTGAAAATTTGAAAGTCAAATATGGTTTTTTAACAGTTGCATAAAATTGCAAAATTCAATCTCGAAAATAAATGAAATAATAACGAACATTAAATAAATTTGAATAAAGATCCCAAAGGAAATCGGTAAATGCATCCATAATAAGAAACTAAATGTTTGTTCCTTCAAGTCCGCTGATCGTGAGATGGACGTCAGCCCCATACGCAATTCACAAAATGCGTTTCAACAAACACCCGGACCACGTAGCGAAAGTCCGTAAATTGTTTCAACAAGGTACGGGCACATACGTGAACGAGTCGGCGGATTGTCAAATTCGTCCATCGAACGATGGTATGGATCGGTATGGACGATCTGCCCGCGCATGCGCATTTTAGAATTGCATCATTTGTAAAGTACCCTTACGTTTCACATCGAAGAAAGTTGTTCTATTGATAGTAATGGCTAAGTAAATATTCGAAAATACCTGACTTAATGAAATTTATATGTTATGTTAATTGCAGATGCGAGGGTGGTATGATAAATACCTGTGTTCAGAAAAAAATAGCGCAATTGTTTTGCATATGGTATATTTATTTTTCGACATAATCTCCTTCTAGCTCTATACACTTAGTCCGACGATGTTCTAACCTTTTTAAGCCATCCAAATAATAAGAGTTGTAAAACTCTGCAAAATAGGCTTCTGTTTCCGCAATGACATCTTTATTCGACGTAAACCGCTTTCCACTAAGCCCTTTTTGCATATTAAGAAAAAGAAAAAAATCACAGGGGGCCAAATCTGGCGAATATGGTAGATGGGGCAACATTTCGTACTGTAACTGAGCCAGTTTTTCTGTCGCATTTGCCGGTGGGCATTTGCCGGTGGGCCGGGGCGTTATCATGGTGAAAGAGGATTTTTCTCTTCTCTAGGTGTGACCTTTATTAACCATATCGTCCGTAATCACCTCAACAAGACGACCTGGGCGCTCCTTATCAAAGACGGAGCTTCGGCCACGATTAAATTCATTAAACCAATATCAGATGGTAGCTATGAAATGTAAAGTACGCGATGAATCTTTCCGGAATTTTGATAGATATCGACTAAAGAATAGACTCAGATTTTTACACAAAGCGCCATCTGTCGCCAAACACGGGTAATCGTCATACCACCCTCGTATGTTAGAATTTATTATAAGCAACTTAAACACAGAGAAATCCCAGCCGCAGATACAAAGGACAAACAATACAACCAAATTATTATTGGATTTATACAAAGAAAAAGAGATAATTTATTACTATCGTATTTTTTTTAGTTTATGAGAATGTGTTTTTAATTATTGATTTTAGTCCCAAAATGTTTTCTTATTTTTATTTCATATCTTATAAGTAATAGCTATTTGGTTAATAAGGCAACAAAGTAGCTGATGTAATGCCGCGGCTGAAAGCAAGGGATTAAATCAGCTTTGTTGCCGAATTGAAAATATGATATTTTCGCCGATCATTTAAGTTTCACGTTTTTAAAGGGAAAATGTGCAAAATGATGTGGAAATATGATTACATCAAGGTGGCTTATACAGAGTCGTTGCTAAGAAGCAGCTTACTTATTTTTTCCGTTAATTTCTGTTAATTTTTTTGTTAGGCTGGCGCCTCTGATGTTTAACGAATAAAAAGTGATAAGTAACTAATACAAAGTAAAAAAAAAATGAGTGACAATAATGCTGAAGATTTACCGGATGAAATTAGAGAGACTGCAAAAATTGAATGTACTGCCTGAGAAGTCTCGCAAAGTTTATCAACAAGCATACATAAATTTCCTAGATTTTTGTGATAAGAAAAAAGTCAAGCTATATTCAGAAGTTTTGCGGGTGTATTTTGCAGTATTATCGAAGAAAATGAAATCTCCTTCTATATGGAGCATTTACTCAATATTGAAGACAACTATGAACATCAGTAACAACATTGATGTGTCTAAACATCAAAAGCTTCTTGCCTTTTTAAAGCGGGTACAAACCCAAAAACTCTAGGGTTTTAGAACAAAATAACATGGAAAAATTTCTACAAGATACCCCTGACAACGATTACTTGTGTACAAAGGTAAAATTTATACTAATACTTGATTTATAAAAAAAATCACGTCCATCATATTGTTTCAGGTGGCATTGATATTTGGATCGGCAGGAGCATGCAGATGCGGCGAACTGTTGAAAATAAAGCTGGAAGATATTTAGGATTCGGGAGAGAAATTGTTGATTACGTTGGCAGATATAAAAACGAAAAAAACATAGATCGTTTGTGGTTAAAGATTATTTGAAAATTTATTATTGGAACGCTGAAACGTTCAACTTTTGCTGTTGTCAATTTGAACTTCTGAATATCCTATTGATTTTAAAAATTGCATACTTGAGTAGTTCGGGACTTAAGATTTCTATTCTAATAAGAAGAATACAAATCTTAAGTCTCAAATCAATTCTATTTATCTTCTAGCAAACAGGCCTTGCCCCAGGGAATGGTCTGACATTTTTCAGCCTTTCGGTACTCTAGGGCAGTAACGGGACAAGTCCTACGAAGTCGACTGCCTATTATTACCCCAGAATTTGACTTCCAGGTTACTCATTTTTACAGCCTGAGTCGAGCCGTGGCCGATGTTATTGGCGCGGTCGGGAATCGAACCCGGAAACCTTCCATTTAGTAGTCTAGTAACCAACCCACTAGACGACTACGGTCCTTCATAATATAATACAAAAAAGCAGAAACTCTACTGAACATCTACAAGAAATTTTTTCTTTCTGGTGGTCGCAAAACTAAATCCAATAGAATAATTAATAAATAAATAAATTTTTGTTTGTATCACATCCATAGCCAACTAGGCTTATATCTTTGTCACTTCATTCACCGAACAGATACACTACAAAAAATGCGTGATCAATGAGTGATACGGAAACTAAGCTTTCTATTGGTTGGTAAGAACTCCCGAAAAGTCCATTGCAAACGATGTAAATTAAAAAATCGTATTAAAAGGCGCCCTTTAAAATTCAAAAGGCGATTATTCGAATGATGCTATAGACTGTTTAAATAAGGGTGAAAATATTAAGTAAATAGTAAGTTCAAGATTAAATTTGTTTGTCTCTTGCTAAAATCAAATATAACAGCAATTGCACTGCTAAAATACGACAGAAAGATATTAATAAATTAAATTAATTGATTTAAAAGGTATACCAAAATGTATAATACATCGCTGTATTGCATACCAAGGACGCACAATGTGTATATAAAATGAAACATAACCCCTTTATTCTTCTGCGGCGTCGTGTATTTATTCATTTCAAAATCAGATTGCAATAGACAGTAAAAACAAAATAAAAGTTTACTCTTCATTACAAAGACGAATATGTTTCCGAAATAGATTACAAACAGTCATAGCTGGATGGAAACAACTATGTTTGTTTTCCAGTGTAAAATCGGTTTTGCGCGTGCGCGATGCACGTGATCACTCCAGCTGTTCGGTGAGCAAACTAAAAGACAAATGGGCCCATTTTTGTTTCATGAAATAAATCATATTATTTACATATTTAGGACGCTATAACTTTGAAACAAAAGAAGATCGGATGTATGTTCATATAACATTTTTTTGGTAGAATCGCATCAGTTGTGAGTGAGTTTGAAACCGAATTGGAAAAGGACCGAGATTATTTTCCGATAATTTGGCTGAGATGCGTAGATGATATATTTCCGGTATTTGATACCACAAAATATACCGTGGAAAATTTCCTAACAAAAAACTCGCGATTTGATTCGATTAAATTCACAGCGGAAAAAGAGGTGAACAATCGTCTACCTTTCTTAGATAGTTTAGTAATTAAGAATAACAATAAATTAGAAATAGACATATACAGAAAAGAAACCAACACAGATAGATTCATAATGTCAGATTCAAACCACTGTCAACGACATAAGATGTCCGCGATTAATTTCTTGATAAACCGATTAAGAATAATTAAGAAGAACAATAAATTAGAAATAGACATATACAGAAAAGAAACCAACACAGATAGACTCATAATGTCAGATTCAAACCACTGTCAACGACATAAGATGTCCGCGATTAATTTCTTGATAAACCGATTAATTAAATTCCCGTTAAGTCAAAACAGATACGAAAAAGAATTAAAATACATTAAAAACATCGCAAAACACAATGGTTACTTCTCTATAGATGTTGATCGCGTCCTGAAGAAGGTTCAATACAGACAACACCTCAGAAACTCTACAACACTCACTCCGATAGAACCCCGCGACAAAAATTAGTTCTTAATATTGCCTTTTCATAAAATAACTAAAGGAATTAGCCGAGTCGTAAAAGAGGAAAATATGAAAATCGGTTATAAATCGTCCAACACACTTCCTAATCTTTTAGGAAACTCGAAAGACAAACCCGAAACGAAACAAAAATCAGGTATTTATAAAATTGCATGTGGAGATTGTGAGAAAGTCTGCATTGGACAGACAAATAGGTCTATAGAAACTAGATACAAAGAACATATTTCACACTACCGGCATGGGAGGGCTGATATGTCTGGATTCGCAGAACATATGGCAAAAGACGGGACATAATATAAATATAGATAATTTAAAACTAATGAAATCGGTAACATCGACGCGCGAGCTAGATGCTTATTAATCCATTTATATTAAAAAGAACAAAAACCTTCTGAATCGAGAAGATCGATTTCTGAGCTGATGGATTTATTATGAGCAATAAAAACGTACTCTTGTGACGGCGTGTGGTCCTTCTAAGAATTCTCCCATTCAGGGCGGAGTAGAAAAATTGTACATATGTTTTTGGGGTAGGTAGAGGCAGTGAAGTGAGAAGAGAAAGTGGTGCATGTTTCTAATTTAGTTATTTTGCGGTCATTCGGTTATTCGACTTGATAATGGGAATCCACGTATTCCCGAAACACGTGTTGTCCCGAGTTAATTAATACGTTGTGTGGGAGGAGTAATCCGAACAGTATGTTTATATACTTTTAGCACAAAAAACGTAACAAAAATACAACAAAAATTTTGATTCATATATTTTGAGATATTGCTTGTTTTTTAAGACTTTTAAAATAAAAAATCGCCACTTCGATATTTGTTATATTCATTTTGTTAAATACTGAAATTATTAAAAATCCCTGAAACCACAGGACCTTTTGTTTTAGAAGCACAATAGAAATACGTTAAAAGAGAAGGCAAAACGCATTTGCGTAACGTACATTCGTCCCTGTCTACCCCCTCCCCCCAAATATTTCTTGGAATTTGCGTATCGGAAATTTGCAAAAAGTATATGCATGTGCATACACAGGTAGACGTACGCATATGAGATCAGCAAGCTTGTTTGGGGGTCCTATTGAAACTGCATCGAGGTTAAAAGGTCGTTCAGAAGATTTTAGTTTTGGAAACTTTGTATAGATGTGTTACTCTCATTTGGTTTCCGTTTTTTAGGGCGAAAGTTTCTTATTAGGATTTTTAAATTACATCTGACTATCACTGAGTACTTAAAAGTTAGACTTTCATATTTTCACGTATAATGTGACATAACAGTATATAAACGAAAAGTAAACCTACCGAAGAAATACTTTTAGAGGAATATAGGGGATGTCTTTTTCGGGTTCTTCTTCTTTTAAAGTGGGGATAAGGAATTACTGGATACTGAACATAATTTATGGAATTAAAACGTTTGTAAGTCTGGAAAATATGTGCTCTAATATTAAGCGCATGCACATAAATAGGGATTATTTAATACCTTAGAATCAAAATCAGCAAAGCTTTCGAAATTACTACCGCCTCCAGAAGAGAAAGGGTCGCAATCGCGCGTTGCAGCGTCTGCAAATGGGTCTTGTGTTTGGGGTTGTTTGAAAGAAGGCGGTTGTATTGGTCTAGGTGGTGCAGGTCTTGGCGGGGGTTGTTTACTCTTTTTCGGTGGTAATGCTGGGCTGGGGCTAGTAGGTCTACCGGGTGGAGCCCCGTCTCTTGTAGGAGCGTGCAATACAGCAAATGGATCGCATCCAAATGGATCCTTATCCGGCTAAAATATTCTATAGTCAAATAACTCAAAAAAATTATCTTGAATGAAGTACCTCTGCTGGCGTAGAAGTACTTTTGTTATCTCCAAAAGCATTGAAAGGGTCCGCTTTGCTTGTGGTATTGCTAAAGGATGATCCAAAGGGATCTGAGGCAAAATTATCCTGAACACATAAAATCATGTAAGAAACACATACGTAATATCTGTCCAATTTATGTTTCCCATGACATTATAAAAATCCTTAGTCAAGTTCCATACTATCAAAGCTTAAGTACTATCCGTGGCCTCCTAAATATGTATAATATAGACTTTCAGTTTAACCGGCCTTGCGTATATCTAGTTCGGGGCATTATTTTTCTTTTATAGGGAACGCCACCTTACGGTGCTTTTTGTAAGTTATCAGTAATACACGTTAGTTGTTTAAATGCCAATGGTTTTACATCGAAAGCTGGAGCCACTGTACTCCCGTGTTACGTCATTTTAAAATCACAAGAACATTGTTGATGCGCAGGGCCGGATAGTCTGAAAGTATCATCTATATAAGAGGCCGTGGTACTGTCAAATGTAGCTAACGCCAAAATTATGAAACCTTCAAATTTTGACATTCCTATGTAAACACGATATTAATTTTAGGTTTCAAATAATTTAAACAATAAGCTGGGTCAGTGCGGTTAATATGAAAACTGAAATTTATTGGGAACAATTAGAAAGTTCAAAATTTCTTTATTAAATAAAATAAACAATCTCAAATCTAGAATGTCAAATTGCACTGAAAATTACAAGTGATATTTTGATTCTCGTCGTGTCTATGTGTACTGATTAAGGAAGGACTTATACCATGCCATCGATTGAATTCATAATTCGAGTAGCCTTTGCGTTTAAGTTTATCACACTGCTTAGTTAGTAATGTTACTGAATCAAAAAGTGACAAATAATAATTTCAGGTTATGTGGCTTTAAAATGCTTTGTTAAAAGTGCTTGATGTTGATGAATGTTTTAATAATGAAACAACCAATTTCAAAGGAAACTGATAGTTTTTAAAATAATTCAGTAAGGAAGGTGTTGTGTTCCAAATTGAATATTTTAGACTGTTATAAATGTGACCAGTTATTATAATTTGATGTGACACTTCTTCATTGACAGTTCATGCCTTATTCTAATTATGAATTCGATTGATCAGCCGGTATTATAATATATATATATATAGAGTCCGTGTGGAAATTACGGACAAGCTTTTAGGAATGGTAGAGAATCATAAAATGATAAACTGTCTTTTCTCAATACTCTTTCTTCAAAAAATGTCTACTTTGGTGTGTTAAAGTTCTTCATTTAATCCCGTTACTTGTTAGTAAGGATCCACATGTGTTTGCAAGCCTAAGTCATACACTAGTTTTGTCAAACTTTCACAATTTTTGAAAAAATACGGAAATAGTAAACAGTACAGTACAATTACAATGAGTAATTTTAATATTTGGTTTCTCTAATGTATCATGTAATTCCCATATTTCTTTAAAAAAAAACGATTTCTTTCTTTCAAAGGATAACCATAAAACGAACTAAAAAAACTCCCGATAAAGCGTTTCTGATAAAAACACTATTTTGCGCAGTTGTATATTGTCTGGTGGCATATTTCAGTCAGTATTTGCAGTGCGTTACTTACATTAAGATACATTAAGAGAGTTAAGTTATACTGTTTATTGACTTTTAAATAATGCAACGCAAAAGAAAAAACACAATAGTAAACTGAGAAAATTAGCAATACATCATTATAAAGAGGGATC
Organism: Osmoderma eremita; assembly: GCA_031763485.1. Lineage (NCBI taxonomy): Eukaryota > Metazoa > Arthropoda > Insecta > Coleoptera > Scarabaeidae > Osmoderma > Osmoderma eremita. Next base: position 233,303 of record JARFOC010000652.1, read on the forward strand.
AAATTATAAAGAAATTGCTGAAATATTAAATATAACCAAAAGTACAATAGGAGATATCATACTACGTTATAAAATGAGGGAAGAATTAAATCCAAGAAACAGAAAGGGTAACCAAAAAAGTTAACAGAAGCAGAAGTGCGTTTGATAGTAAGTAAAAACAAAAAGAATCCCCATATAAGTGCTCCTAAAGTTGCAACTGAGGTTTTAGGAGAATGCGGGAAGAAAGTACACGCACAAACAATTCGTCGAACCCTTAAAAAGCAAGGCTATAATGGACGTGTATCAAAGAAAAAGTCATATTTATTAATGGGCGTAACAGAAAAAAAAGACTAGCATTTGCAACAGAATATTCAAAGAAGGACCCATGTTGGTGGAATGATGTTATACTTGCAGATGAAAGCAAGTTTAATGTTTTTGGATCCGATGGACGACGAATGGTATGGAGGAAAAAAAATGAGCAGCTGCATCACAAGAATTTAAAACCTACAGTCAAACACGGCGGGGGCCGTGTAATGATTGGGGGGTGCATGTCGGCTGCTGGGGTTGAAGGTCTAGCCTTTAAAGAAGGTAACCTCAATAAAGGAAATTTGGCGTATTACCCACGTTTAAATTTTATGAAGATAATGATCCGAAACATACAAAGCATACGTTCTTCGTGAATGGTTATTTTATAATTCTCCACGGTGTAGTATTTTAAGTTGGTAATAAGAACACAAAATAAGTTACTAGATGAAGAGTTTGTTTATGAGTAAAGTTAGTCATGTGACATGATGCATATGTTCGGAACACAGAAAAACAGTGTTTGTAGCAGGATAGTTTATAAGAAACATCAAAAATGCCAAAAACAATCAACCGTAAAAATGCCATTATCGGCGCATGGTTTATTGCAGGAATCAC